>CM038672.1:282859357-282887321 GCA_021605145.1 Aegilops bicornis
ATGATCTTCAACACATCTATTTGAATTCCTCATGAGTGAAGGATTTCTCGTATGGAGAAAAACCTCTTGAGCGCTTATCTCGATCTTATTTTGTATTTCAAATATGGGACCTGCCTTTTTAATGGGACATCCGAACAGGCCTACTCATGCATGTGGCCAAGTACTCACCAATCCTTGGAGCGAAGGGATGAACGAATTCTCGAGGTCCAGTTCATTGAGGTCGACATCACATGAAACCTTTAGCACTTCCGCTCGATATTGGATGGAGTATGGCTGGAAGGTCACCTAGCTAGTCTTGTCAATCGCCCCGACTCGTCTTCTCCTTGGTACCTACCGCTATTGAACTTGGTACCTATATTCCTGAAACAAGACAGACCTTCATGAAGACCTTCTATTTTGGAATAAGATCGGACATTTCCACATTGAGGTGAAATTACATATGAGTAAAATAATCCCGGACTCTGAAAGCTGCCCTTGTGTGGTAGAACCAGGTCTTCCACCGGGCGGTCACCAAGCATCAAGCCCCTATCTTGATATAGAATAGAAGTGAGTTCACACTAAAAATAGAAGAAGCCCTATGATTTTTAGCCCCGATATCAATCACTTCGGTAAAGGGATCGAAAGATTCCGGGTCTGAAATAGAGATTTGAGAGTCCCTCGTGTGAGTACGTCTTTGAAGAGCAAGGAGTGAAAGTGCGTTCATCTTTCTTTCGCTAGTTGTTTCACGCTAATAGTGATTAGTGAGTGCCCCATACATAGCCAATGTCCGCCCGTGTTCACATCCGGTCTTCTCAGACACTAGTGCAGCTTCGACTCTATGCTATGTATGGTAGTCGTTTGACTCGGGAATCCTCGATAAAAGCTTTTAGTCCGTGGCTGGCAGTTTGGTAGTGGTCGATCCAAAGACCTCTTTTCGATCCAAGTCGCATGAGAAGAAAGCTTCCGGTTAGCTTCAGTTAGTGTTAGTTAAATAGAACGGGAACCTCGTAACTATGCCAAGCCCGATCTTGGTTCCAATGCTGCAGAGAAAGGTTATGGGTAAAAGAAGGTCTTTATCCTGGTGTTGCGGAGACCGGTGTTCTTGATCGAACTCATTTTCTTTGGAGGAGATCGAAAATCTCTGAATTTCTCGCGAAAGCAATTTACATATTTATTGCGAGGGGCTTTGAAAAGCGAAAGGATGAAGACTGATTTAGATCCTCTGAAAGCGCAGGAAGTATGCCTTTTGAGCTTTTTCTCCACCCACCTCGGAAAGCATCCTGTTGGAATGGTCCTAGGAAAGACTACGACGAGAAATCATTCTCACAGCCAACTTTCCTTCTTTCCGAGCAAATAAATGTAGTATTTAGTCCAACCAATCATTGGTGAATCTATGTCTTCGTGAAAAGTGGAGTATTTGTGCCCAAGATCTTTCTATTCCCTTTAGTAGGTGCACACATCTCGTATGGTAAATATACCTTTGTGCCCTATAAGGTAAGATTGATTGACGGAGTCAAGAGATGGAGATCTTGGTTTAGCAATGGTACTGTCCTTTTCTTTTCGTGAAAGGTATGATCTAGAGTGTGATTCTCGATCCCGTGATTGGGTGCTTGGCGTAGAATGAGTGGAGCATACTAGGAATGCCGAATGCTCGCTCGATGAGGGAGCTCTGTTGGAGAAGAGTGGGACTAGAAAGAGGGAATACCCATGTCGTGCCATGTAAGGCCAATAGTTGAGGTACACGGATCCGGACAAAACTCCAAACATGTAAGAATCTACCTTGAAGCAAGGTTTCTCTTTGGTTAATGCGTTCCACCCTATTGATGACGACTAATGTTACTAAAAGCTTAGATGAAGAAAGAGCTTACGAGCGAAGGCTTGTTGGCTTTGGTTGTTGGCGTGGATTATCTTGTTAAGCTCTGCAGAGATGGTGAGCGTGAAGAAAGGACACTACCATCAAAGAAAGACAGCTCTCAAATGGATTTGCTAGTCTATGATGACCAAGTAGAAGCATCCGTTCCACATAGGTGATCTTGATAGAAGCATAGGCGCAAGCTCTTCTCAAAAGAATTTCGTTTATAGGATTCAGTCGTCCGTTTGTTTTGTTTTGAATTGACATAGAGAAATCTTTCTCGCGTTCCCTTAATTCAGGAATAGGTGGCGAAGGCTACTTGTTCCTTGTATATATATATATAAAGGAAAGGGGTTATTTTTCCTTTACGGCAATAAGAGTTGATTCCCTTGCTTGTAGTTTTGGATCGATTCCGTGTATTTCACATATTTAAGAGTGGTTAGGAGAGAGAATCAATGTTTATGGGAAGAGGGAAAGAAAGATCGGGGAAGAAGCGGGGTAGAGGAATTGGTCAACTCATCGGGCTCATGACCAAGATCGCAGGTTCGAATCCTGTCCCCGCCTAATCATAGTCAAAATCTGAGTTTGATCCTGGCTCGGGAACGCTAGCTATATGCTTAACACATGCAAGTCGAACGTTGTTTTCGGGAGCTGGGCGAAGGAAAAGAGGCTCCTAGCTAAAGTTGTCTCACCGCTTCAAAACTACAGTATGCCTTCTGACTTTGACCTAACGGCCTCCATTTGCTGGAATCGGAATAGTTGAGAACAAAGTGGCTAACGGGTGCGTAACGCGTGGGAATCTGCCAACAGTTCGGGCCAAATCAAGAAAGCTCAAAAGCGCTGTTTGATGAGCCTGCGTAGTATTAGGTAGTTGGTCGTAAAGGTGACCAAGCCAATGATGCTTAGCTGGTCTTTTTCGGATGATCAGCCACACTTGGGATCGAGACACGGCCGGACTCCCACGGGGCAGCGGTGGGGAATCTTGGACAATGGGCGAAAGCCCGATCCAAAGCAATATCGCGTGAGTGAAGAAGGGCAATGCCGCTTGTAAAGCTCTTTTCGTCGAGTCTTGATCATGACAGGACTCGAGGAAGAAGCCCGGCTAACTCCGTGCGATGGCAGCGGTAAGACGGGGGCAAGTGTTCTTCGGAATGATGGGCGAAGGGCACGAGGCGGTGAATCGGGTTGAAAGTGAAAGTCGCCAAAAAGTGGCGGAATGCTCTCGAAACCAATTCACTTGAGTGAGACAGAGGAGAGTGGAATTTCGTGTGTAGGGGTGAAACTCGAGATCTCTGAAGGAACGCCAAAAGCGAAGGCAGCTCTGGGTCCCTACCGACGCTGGGTGCGAAAGCATGGGGAGCGAACAGGATTAGATACCTCGGTAGTCCATGCCGTAAACGATGAGTGTTCGCCCTTGGTCTACGCGGATCGGGGGCCCGACTAACGCGTGAAACACTCACTGGGGAGTACGGCCGCAAGACCGAAACTCAAAGGAATGGACGGGCCTGCACAAGCGGTGGAGCATGTGGTTTAATTCGATACAACGCGCAAAACCTTACCAGCCTTGACATATGAACAACAAAACCTGTCCTGTGAGGATGGTACCGACTTTCATCTGGTCTTTGCATGGCTGTCGTCGTCGTGTCGTGAGATGTTTGGTCAAGTCCTATAACGAGCGAAACCCTCGTTTTGTGTTCTTTGAGACATGCGCCTAAGGAGAAATTGCCACCGAGTGACGTGCCGGCTACTACTTGATTGAGTGCCAAGACGTAGTCAGTGCTTTCAAAGAAGAATTTCACCATTGGGAGCTGGTGCCTTTCAAGCACTTTCACGTGTGAACCGAAGTCGTCTTGCCCAAGACCCACGGAGACCTACCTATAGTGACGTCAAAGTACGGTGAGCATGGAGGTTTGGTTGAAATTGGTTCTGACGACGTCGAGTTGGCGGCGGAGGAAGACTCGGCATGAAGGCGAGAAAATGGTGTGGAACGTAGTGGTAATAATGCAGCGCCCGCTCAAACAAAGAAAAGCAGGTCGTGCCGCACTCACGAGGGACTGCGGTGAGATCTTTGGAGGAAGGTGGGGATGACGTCAAGTCCGCATGGCCCTTATGGGCTGGGCCACACACGTGCTACAATGGCAATGATAATGGGAAGCAAGGCTGTAAGGCGGAGCGAATCCAGAAAGATTGCCTCAGTTCGGATTGTTCTCTGCAACTCGGGAACATGAAGTTGAAATCGCTAGTAATCGCGGATCATCGCCGCGGGGGTGGGATTTGGAATTGGAATTGGAAGGTTTGACAGCCAAGGAGCGGCAAATAAGTCACGCTTCGACATAGCTGAAGCTCTAGGTGAATAATCTCTTTCTTAAAAATCAAAACGAAAATCAAAATGACAAATCTGGTTCGATGGCTCTTCGGTGGGAACCTACTAACTGGGGTTTTTTGGGGGGTTATTCTAATAGTTCTAGTAACAACCGCTTTAGTATTTTTGGTTTCCGTTTCTTTCTCTTGCTCTTGGATAGCTCGAACAACTTTTCAATGGCTTCTCTCGCTTTCACGGTATGTTTATCACATTCTTAGGGCCATTTTGGAAGAAACCTGGAATGGACATGACATTTGTGCGACCATGGGAGGGACGGAACTGGAAAGTCCTGCCTGCTCGGGGATAAAACGTACAAAGCCCCACATCGTGAGTCTAATGCTATCATCATCTAGTGATAGCGTTAACCAAGGGGTGGGAGCAATGAAACTCCTTTAACTATTGACTTGAACCGACCGGCTCGGGATCAGGAAGATATTCGCAATATGTCAAGAAATCAAGGAGTTTAGAATTGACGAGCAATTTGAGAGTTTCAAAACAATCAATTCACTAAACCGCTCTATGATAAATTATGTGCCTACGTGGGAGATGCGGAGGCTGTAAAAACACATGCATACGAGAAATCTCGGAGAACTTTCATTCAACAGAATATTTGGATTAATTGATTTCACAAGCGACGGATGACAAGTGACGGGCAAAGAAGAGTGATATTTGATCTTATCAACCTTCATTTTAAGGATGAGCTAGAGAAACTCCCACCGAACTCCAACAAAATGAAAATCAAGAGGACGACGGGAAGGGATAATTAAACAAACTACTAGCAACCCTTGAAATAACGCTCATATCTAGTTCTAGTTAGATGGTCATTTTACACAAAGAATTTACAAGCTACTTAAAATGGGAATCGAAATTATGATTCTAGGAGGACGGACTATAATGAGGAGGACGACAGATCACGATCTACTAAAAGGAGACATTGTTGGTGGTTCGAATCCACCTCGTGAGAAAGACCTGAGCTGAGCTATTTCTTACTTTTCTAGCTTGAATGAGACAAAGCCGAGGGTTCGGTCATACAAAGGAGCAATTCTCTTGTGCAAAGGCTAGTTTCGAGTGAATTAACGCACCCCATTTAATAAGTGCTTTGCAAGCGATATGAAGTAAGATTCCTCTTTCCCCTACGCACGAGTGAAAAGCTAGGCTAGTTTTGAAAGAAATGAAACAGAGAAATGTTGGCGCCAAAGCCCACGCAAATAGGAATGCAGATGGAAATAAAGTATCTTTGGGAAAACAGGATCCACATTCTAGGAACGGTCATGCAAATGAGAAAAAGGCATAGGTTTCTTACTCCAATCGAGCACACTACATTAGGGAAAAGCAGTTTAGCATCAATAAATAATTAGGATAGGATGGACCTTTTCACAAAGAAAGTAGAAGCAAAAACAGTATCAATTTCTACTCCGCATTCGCATGAACCTTTGGTGGTATCCTTCAAATCTTCTTCCTAGCTCGACCGGGTTGCGTAAAGACCCCTAGAGACACCTCCTCATGCAGGCAGCTAGTGTTTCTTCTTCTTTTAAACAATAGAGATTATCACGCCCAAGCCATAAAAAATAGAGAGTTGAAATGCCAGTTTTGAAAGAATTGGCACTAAGTAAGAGGTGATCTGCTTTTGGCCTTGTATCGGCAGCGGGGACGTTATGAAGGGTAGCTAAAACATGACTCTTGCGATGCTGAATCATCGATTGATAGAGGTGCCGAGAGGGCTGTGTTGCAGTAGCCTCACTTCACTTTTTCCACCATCACTAGTACGTGGGGTCCCGAAAACCAAACAAAGAATAAAATGCACGCCACGAGTTGGTGGATTGGGTTAAGCATCTAACTAACTAGATTCCTTACTCCCAGCGATGACCTATAATAGAATATGAAAAGCAATGTTTCCTTAATCTCCTCCCATCCGGATAGATAAATCAAGGTCATGCGTAGCTTCGTATAAAAACTAGAAATGAATTATTGCCCTCTGGCGAAAGGAAAAGATTGTTGGTACGAAAGCCGCTATTACACCACTTGAGGGCTGAACCAACCTCATGCTCCATCGAGATACAAGAAACAGCCCAACTCGAGCTTATCGATCTGAAATGCACTTTTCAACCAATGCCTTAGCGAGAGAATGGAGGAGTAGACGCCTCTTCTTATAGATGGACTATGTTTTCTCATTTTATAGGATTAATTGAGTTAGGTGGTTGAGATGCTTCTACAGGGTGGTTCTTGATAGGGCAGCTTCTAATACAATCAATTAAAGACGTAGTGTATCTACTTTAAATCGAATGAAAAGGAATGCACTCCCTTTCTTTGGTCGGGGTTCGCCATTCGATGCCTGAACCAAAGGGATTATTGGAGGTGGTAGTATGAGCCAAGATAGCCGTGAGATATGTTAAGCTGCTAATATGTCCATCTTTGTATCCATACGGAGGGAGAAGGGAAGGCCCATTGATCCTCTTATGAGTCGCTTAACTAAAGCTCGAATGATGTCCCTTCTGGTTCGCCCGAGATTCCTGTAATAATGCTTGATCCATAGTAACGTAAGTAGAAATGGGGAGGTCGAAGCTAGCGGTCAAGCTGCTCCATTAGACCAAGCTTTCTTCTTATCCCTTTGTCTTCTTACGAGGGATGATTTCATCCGAGTGTGTGTAAGGCGGGTGGCATTCTTTGCCATAAGCTCTAAGCAACCACCTACTTGTAATATGGTATCCTTTCTCTCTTCCCGGGACTTGAGGGGAGGTTAGTACCATGAATAAAGTAGTACTCGCTACCTGACCCAGTCATCTACTTGACAAGTTTGGAAAGAATCTCTCCGGAAAAGAGAGCGCAATCTCTCTTTGCTTGTGCCACCGGGCGGAAGATATATCTGAGTCGAGCTCGTCGAAGAAGAAATGCATCGACATCCGAGGATGAGGGCTCAGATCGAGTGAACAAACAGTCTGACAGAGATCGAGAAGGGGAAGCATGCGCCCGAAAGGGGGCCATTGCTCCATGTATAATATAACTCGGGATGTTTCACTATATTATATCCCCATTGCTAAACGCATAATAGGAAGGGAAAGAAACGTTTCTCCTTCTACACATTTATGAAAATAAATGGCTTCCCGTAAACTCACAAAGAGCTTCTCTAGTTTAATTATCGCCAAAAAACAAAGGAAATCGACTTAGTCGCCGCTTGTACCTCCATTTCCAATGGCTAATTTATGCATGTTGTACTTCTCCATAGTTTGCTCGAATCGAACTTGTCCGCACCGACATAATCAGTATCTCCCGGACTACCAAGGCAAAAACCCCGATAAAGTAGTGACTTGAATCATACTTCCTTCCTCTTTGATTGAGGAAACCTAACTACGAGGAACTGCTTAAGTCAAGAACAAACAGATGGAGTATTTCTTCCTTTCGAACTATAAAAAGTTAGGCTACTGACAAGCAAGTCATCCCCTTGCGAAGTGCAAAACAAGGGAAATCTGACTTCATAAAAACAAGTTGAGCTATCGTTCCCTTCATTGACCTACTAACTCGTGATACAGCGCTTTCTTCCTCGTAATCTCATTTCAAAAGGCATGAACCATCCCCTAACTTGGAAGGGACAGGAGCAGAAGACAAGTGTTAAGCAAGCCTTGTTTCCTACTTGTTGACCCTAGAACAACAAGAGGCAACAGTTTGCTTAACACTCGAACAAGAGGAAATCGCGTCGTCTTATTGACCTTGGCGCGCCTTATACTTCTGTCGGCACAACAACGTATTTATAAGAATAGTGCTTTTCTCGTTCCTGCTTTGGACCTAAGATCCACGGCTGATTAATCAGCATCTGACTTTCGCTTTGGGTCGGGAATTTGGAGAGATTGGCTCTATAGAAAGGGAAGCGAGTCTTTGAACTATGTTAGCGCCGAGGGTTCACTAAACCTCTTGTCCTTCGACTTTCGTGTTTCAGTAACTCATTAGATTCCTAGCTTTTTAGCGGGGCTTTGTAAGAGAAATAGCTAGATCCGTAACAATCAAAATAAGTCGGGGTTCAGTTCATTAGAGCAAGGAGAAAGTTCACTAGATAGACAGGTTGGACAATGAGGGCTTTTACTCTCCCAATCTCGAGTAGGATCATTGAAAAGAAAGAAAAGGAATGGTTTCTTCAATGGCTTGTGCCACAGCTCATAGCTCGAATCGGGATTGGAAAAACGGAAGGAAAGTAAGGCGCTAGAGCCTCGATGAGGAAGACCTTGGATCTTTCGGAAGGAATAGGCCTACCTGCTTTAGCTTTTATGGTTCATCATGGTCTTCTTCTTCCTAGCCCAAGGCGGTTTCTCTCTCAAACTGAGTCAAATCCAGAAATTGTAATGAAGAGGAAAGCAGCGGCTTTGACTCTCTCACCTAACAGTCGGTATTCATGTCCACCGTAATTGTCTCTTGATTGTAGTTTACTTCCGATCGGAAGGATCTCAATCTGTTTAATAAAGACCCATTGCCACCTAGGTATCCTTTATCTTCTCTCATTCCTCTTTGGACAAAGGTTTCAAACCACCAACTCTTTAGAAATCTCACGAGGAGTATGCATCTGGGTAAAGCAATGAATAGGATGTAGATGAAGCCCCTATGACTCAACGTTTTCACTTTTGCAAGGTCCGATGATCAACGAGCTAAAAAAAGGGGGGTATGCTGGTACCGTGCGATTAATAATTGAGGTCAATCGACCAGGATCTTATGACTCTTGTCCCTTTCAAACTTAATAGATTAGAGGATTCTAGCGATCCAGCGAGTAAAATGAAGCAGACGTGGCAGCCGCAGCAATGATCCAATACCTTTCGTTCTCTTTAGCACTCATTTCTAATTCCTTTAGCTTGGATCTTTTGAATCTGGATAGTTATGAGTACAAAACTCAATAATCTTTCCTAGGATCCCGTGAGGAAGAAGCAAAAGCAGCTGTGGGCGATCTGGAGGCAAGCCTGCAATGTGGGATTATGAAGCCTACTTAGTTCGTAACTTTTGTGATGATGAGCAATCACATGCATACGCAGTAACCTAAAATCTTAGGTGGTGTGACCAGATCAAATAAGTTTTGCTGCTTAATGCTCATTTTATTTTGTTTTGGCAAAAGAAAGACATCTTTGATGCAAATGATCGAGCGAAGGATTACGTACAAAGATTTCTCCTTGCTTTTCGGTGGTTCTTTGAATCCTCTTTGGGTAGGGTAGACCAAGATGTTTGACTCGAGGACTCTTCCTACTATTCCAGATTCCATTTCAATGGTAGCTTCTTGGTAGACTTACTTTCTATGGTACACAATCCGGTCAATAAACACGGCTCATAGGACTTTACAAGTGATCGTGCATCTGCCACTCCTATGCCTTCTTTTCCTCGTCCCGATTTGAACTATGTTAATAATTTTGCTAGATCGGACCATAAAATGGAATTGAGCAGGCATCCCTTGGTCCAATAGATATTTCCTTATGTATGATAGAACTTAGGTGCACCCCAACTTGGGGCTAGCGAGCATGTCTCTCATCTTCCTAGTAAGCACGTCCTAGGTGCATTAACGGTGAAACAGTCTCACTATTCGATGAACTAGGGTGGGCTGTGGAACTCGTAGCTTATGCACGCGCATACGAGTCATGAAAAAGGAGGAAAGTCATTACATAGGAAAGGAGCACACGCCATAGAGGAATTATCATGTTATGCCCGGTAAAGAAGCACCTTGACTTCGGAAGAAAGAAAAGAAGTCATCGGTCATCTACTATTTTACGCCACTCAAATCTCGATGGATTGAAGAGGAATGGAGCGAATAGCCAAGTGATAACCAAGAACCACGAAAGGGCGCTGAAGAGCCCAAGGTTATCCCAATTCCTATGATCCTCGTAAAAAGAGAGGCTGGATTGAGATACCCCTTTGCTAACTCCATAGTTAGGAGAGGTGCGTCTGCGGTGAGCATAGAAGATTGCCCTGATAATGGAATTCCAGATTCGCCGGGGTGAGTGATTTTCTTAGGACTGTCAAAAGAGCTCAAGTTTGGCTGATAGCGAACTCCACCAAACGTGATACCCTCCCCAATGGGGGGTTGACCCGAGTATTTAGTCATATTCTTCTTAGGAGGCTCCCTTCAGCTTGTGAATCTATTCTAGGATCAATGCATATACTCGCATGTGTTCGATCTGGCTTAAGCTTCAATCCGTCTAAATAGTGTAGCGAGGGACTGGATAGAATTTCCTATTTGGATACCAAACCACGATCAAAGGTTGTAGCTAACGGCTTTTTAGTTAAAGCGCACTAATACGATACGAACTTTCTTCCATAGGCCGATATGCTCATACTAAGTGCTGTAATCTCTCATTCATGCGCATTAAGGAAATTGTAAAGAAGAAAGTCAAACGCTCTACGCCTCGTCGAATAAGAGTGTTTCCGGATCATATCTATTCTTCTCGGGTACTCTTTCTTAATGAGAAAATCATAACTTGATCCGATCTTTATGTCGCACAGTGGTGTCCCAGGCTAGGGCTGCAGGTCCAGCATAAGAATCTAAACTAAAAAAGTATGTTTACGTGGTCCATAAATAATGGTGACAGAAATCCCTCCTACTGCGCCTCAACTTGGACTGGAGCGTCTCTAGGTATTGAATTAAAGAACGGGTTTCGCTTTGCTTTGGGGGGAGTCCTGGTGGGGAGATATGCTAGCAGGTATGGCTCAGCTTCTACTTTAAAAGCGTTTTAAGCGGGTTTCCTTATTTATTTGCGGGTCTCTCGTACAAGATTCCATCAGTTACAGCGGGTTCAAGGGATGGAGCCAGATCTACTATCCGCTTGCTGTCCCTAAGCTGATAATTGCCCGAGCCTATTTGTTTTTTTCCGGGGAGGGGCACATAGCGATAGATACTTTAGAAACCTATCACTAAGAAGCGGGCTCACTGAAAACCAAACTGTTCGTATTTCTTTAAAACGCTGCTGCCCTAGTCGGGGAGCTGCTTCTTCCTCTGGATTCAATCTCAATGACTGCTAGGATTTCTTTCGACTTCTATTTGTGGCATATAGAATTTTACGATAGATGAAGCGGAAGAAGGAACAAGGCTTGAAGGCGGATTAGCAAGGGACTGAATCTGATGAAGCTGTTCCTCCGCTAGAATAAGGGGGGCATGATCGCTGATTTGACCGGGCAGACCAGATGAGCGAGATTGATTGAAAGCTACTGTGCCAACTTATGCATACAAGATTTTTAGACTCTAGTAAATCCTCTTCACAAGTTATTTCGCATGTGCTATTCAAGATCTATTGGCTTTATTGCTTATGTGGTACTTCGATCATGAAGCCTCGCTTATGCACCGAGAAAGATCGTAGATAGGAAAGATCTGTTATGCACCAACGACGGCCCCTTCTCTTTACCTTTATCGTCTCATACCTCAGTCCATTCTTGGCTTGAATGCTGTCTCTCTTCTTCTTTGCTCGCGAGTGAATAAGAGGACGACCCACCGGGGAGGATGGAATGAGTCGGCAAGGATCAACCATCTTCTTTCAGTAAAGGCCCACACATTATCCTTAATATTGGGATAAAGGACTCAAGAAGGAAACTCTCTTCCGTCTTGCGAATCGACCACTGCAAATCAAGTCGAAAGTGCTTATATGCTTAACACGTTTTTGTCTCAATGACAGGCCGCTTGAACATTGTCTGATTTTTTTTAAGAGACTCGATCTTATGTATCTACTTATTGTCTTTTTGCCTTTGCTCGGTAGTTCCGTAGCCGGTTTTTTCGGACGTTTTCTAGGATCTGAAGGAACCGCTATAATGACCACCACGCATGCGTTTCATTTTCTTCGATCTTATCTTTGATTGCTTTTTATGAAGTCGCCTTTGGGAGCTAGTGCTTGCTATCTCGAGAATAGCTCCATGGATATCATCGGAAATGTTTGATGCTTCTTGGGGCTTCTTTGGCGACCGTGAAGTCACCGGATGAATTGCCGAGTAGATAGATCAGATCCGGACGCTGCAGTTGTTCCGCGGTGATACGGACTCGACCCGCTCCTACACACCCTTGGGTTTAATAGCATGTCGGTAATCGAGGGGGGACATACTTGACGTAACTACTCCGGTCGGTTGGGGCTCTCCGCCCGCCTTTCGATCGATACACAGTTGAGGAGGCCGATCACGAACATGACAGGTGTGGGAGTGATCTCAGGAAGGCAAGGCTAAGACGGCGCCTTGCATATGGGTAGCAAGAGGGCGCTTATGCCCCGACGGTGGGGCCTTATGGGGAAGGGCCCAACCTAATAGGGACAAAGACACCCCCACTTTAAGCGCATCTCAGACGGTGAATAACTCTATCTAAGGGTGACGTCGGTGGAACCGTGAACCACGCGAGCTGGTTAGATGCGTGGGGCAGAGGGCTCGTAGTACCCCCTTTTCTTGATCCAGCCTTTTCTTCGCTTCGGTAGTTAATCACCTAAAATCCAAGGGAGGCTGGCGCACGCCATACCTATACCTATACTGATGCCAGGCAGGCGGTGGACTCATTTTTGGATTAGGGAAGGGAAGAAGGGGCCTAAGCACTACAGATGCCGTACACTTGAGTGGCAAAGGAAAGCGAGACCGCATTTCTTTTGCCAGGCCTGTTCTTACATAAGGTTCTCGCAGAAGATCAAGTTGGTGAGCCGTGTGATGGGAAACCTTCCCTTGCAGTTCGGAGAGCAATCAAGACGAATGAGAGGTTCACCACCACATCATTGCAAGGGGAGCTCGCTCGATTCGCAGATTGGCCTCGACTCGTAATTCACTTTTGACTCTGTGTTCGATAGCCGACCGTAGTGATGTTAATTGTGGTTACATTCATAAGTAGCTTGGTCCATCTTTATTCCATTTCATATATGTTTGAGGATCCGCATAGCCCTCGATTTATGTGTTATTTATCCATTTTACTTTTTTATGCTAATGTTGGTGACTGGAGATAACTTTCTTCAATTATTCCTGGGATGGGAGGGAGTAGGTCTTGCTTCATATTTGTTAATTCATTTCTGGTTTACACGATTTCAGGCGGATAAAGCTGCTATAAAAGCTATGCTTGTCAATCGAGTAGGTGATTTTGGATTAGCTCTTGGGATTTTTGGTTGTTTTACTCTCTTTCAAACAGTAGACTTCTCAACCATTTTTGCTTGTGCTAGTGCTCCCGTAAATGAATGGATTTTTGCAATATGAGATTGAATGCCATAACTCTGATTTGTATTTTACTTTTTATTGGTGCTGTTGGGAAATCTGCAGATAGGATTGCATACTTGGTTACCCGATGCAATGGAGGGTCCCACTCAAAGATTCTGCTTTGATTCATGCAGCTACTATGGTCCTCATGGCGTTTTCATGATAGCAAGGTGCTCCCCTTTATTTGAATACTCACCTACGGCTTTGATTGTTATTACTTTTGCAGGAGCTATGACGTCATTCCTTGCGGCAACCTTTGGAATATTACGAGCGATCTAAAGAGGGTCATAGCTTATTCAACTTGCAGTCAATTAGGCTATATGATCTTTGCTTGCGGCATCTCTAACTATTCGGTTAGCGTCTTTCACTTAATGAATCACGCGTTTTCAAAGCATTACTCTTCCCGAGTGCGGGTTCGGTGATTCATGCCATGTCGGATGAGCAAGATATGCGGAAGATGGGGGGGCTTGCCTCCTCCTTTCCTTTGACCTATGCCATGATGCTCATGGGCAGCTTATCTCTTATTGGATTTCCTTTTCTAACAGGATTTTATTCTAAAGATGTGATCCTAGAGCTCGCTTACACAAAGTATACCATCGGTGGAACTTTGCTTTACAGTTGGGAAGTGTCTCTGTCCTTTTCACTTCTTATTACTCCTTTCGTTTACTATTTCTAACATTTATAGTACCAACTAATTCATTCGGGCGAGACAGATTACGATGTCATGATGCGCCCATTCCTATGGCCATTCCTTTAATACTTTTGGCTCTCGAGTCTCTTTGTAGGATACTTGGCCAAAGTGTGACCTGTTAGCCCATAAGTCAAGATCTTGTGTAAGCGGTTGTTGCTCACCCGATACGATCGTCTGAGGTCACAATTTACCCAACACGATCATCCGGGTGAACAAGAATTGGGGATCGGATGCGGGCGAAATTCCGCCAATGGCTGAGATGTTCAATCGACTCCCTCCCCTTTGTGGGGGTCTGGACCCCTACGAGTGAGCAGAAAGGGAGGAGGAAAGAGGCCTGGTGAACCGTCATAATAAGTGAACAAGTGTAAGCTTTGCTGCCCGACAAGATGGAGTAATCGACCACACCGAGGGACAGCCACGAAGCGAAGGGCGAACGAGCGGAATCAATGTGTTCCAATTTACGGCCTTGCACCGACCATCCAACGGACCATGGACTAAACGGCCCTGCACTGAAAGGACTATGCTATGTCCAGGGGACCGCTGCCCTCCACAAGGTACATATTGCGCCTATGGGCCGCTATAACTATCCAAGAAGACACCGAAAAAGGAAGGATAAACAAACCTACCCGGTGGACTGCCGAGCTACAAGTCCCACGACACAGAGCGGGATTCTCTAAAACCCAAGGTCTTAGGTGGCCAAGAGGGCCCACTTGGAGACTTGGGATCTCGGCAGAGAAATGTGAAGGTTGTTTAAAGCCGGCCGATAGGCGAAAAAGAGAATCCAAAAGTTTTGTTACGATCCGAGTAGGCTCAACATAGGGAATACCTAACCACAGGAACCGGGGCATATAAATCCGCTTATGGCATTCACCCAAGCATCTGAGACAGATGGAATGAAAGAAAGAAAAAGTAGCTCAAGCTCGCCCGAAGAAGAAAGACCCGCCGCTAACGATTTGGAAATCCTCGGTGGTGGGCACGAAAGACAAGTGTGTGTGGATTTCCACATCCTCGTCTTTACTTTAAGACACAACTCTTCTCTTTCTCGGTCAAATGACTTGTGATAGTCTACCTTGAGTAGGACCATAGGGATCTTATGTTTGTGGCGAAAGATAAGTGGTTCTGTCACAACCAAGAAAGTTTCTATGAGTGAGCGACCCTTGATAAACGCCGATTGATACGTGTCAATGTCAATAAGTGGATGAGTGTTGTTAAAGACAATGTTTGTTCCTCTTCTTTGAAACGATTTTCATGAATCTCGAGATGATCTTGATTGGCCTGAAATCCTCGACGGTGTTGGCATCTTTTTTCTTTGGGAGGAGAGTGATGGATGCCTGGGTTAGCCTCCAAACATAAAGGCCATTGCTATGAAAGAGCTGCAAGAGAGAAAGCGATTCTTGGTGGATGATGTCCGAGAAGGCTTGGATTGCACAGACTCTACCAGAGGATGTAGAGATGCTCCCATTGCAACTCACCGATGGAGAAGAACTGGAGAGCTCAGCTAGAGCTGGAGGAGGTGGTAGTACCTGTTCCCTCTGGTACCAAGTGGTGGCTTGATCACTTCAAATTGGAGGGACTATTGGGCCAAATTCCCATCTGTAAAAAAGGTTTTCTTTTCGATATATCGGAGATTTTGTGTGCGAGGCCGCCAGTTGAAGTTGGATGTTGCTTTGTAGTTCCCAAAGTGAAGGATGATGCTGGGTCTATGATGCATTTTATTTGGATTTTGGCTGATAGTTTTCGATGAAGCATGATACTACTCTTATGCGAGACCTGTTGGCTTCATCTAGAGGGAGATGTGTTCTAGGGTGCCAAAGTACTCTTCATTTGAAGAACTCTCTTTGGGACAAGGGCATCATCAAAGCAAAGAAATCGAGAAGAAGAAGCGGTCAAGAATGCAATGCGAGACAAGTGTCATGTAGCAAGGTGCGGAATCTATCGTATATCGTATATAGGGATTTTGGATTGCGATTTCCTTTTGGGGATCAGGCCGATTTGATGACAGGAATTTCCTTGTTTGTTGCAGCCTAAGATTGGGATTGGCCTACTCTTCTTCTATAACCGGGATCTTACGACTCTCGTGCTTAATAAGTTGGCACCTCGCATCCTGCCAAAACCTAATCCTCTTATTCTCTAGCTAGAGTTGGGCTCCTTAAGAAGATATGATACTTCTACTTTTGACACCCTTTTTTCCTATTTTTAAACTCAAATTGATAAAGCCACTGGCGAGTAGGAATAGTTTCGAGTTTCTGGTCTGTTTTCTTTTGAGAATCAATCCTCTTATGGGTTTTTGCTCCCAGGAGAAGGGAATGGCCTTGTTGATGTGGTCTATCTAAATAGAGAGGAACCTACATGGCTGATTACTCGATCTCTCCATTGTGATGACATTCACACCCATATTCTTTATTATTTCTAAATATAGATAACTGCCATCTCCGGCATAAGAAGGAGTGACCCTAACGACAGCCCTATAATAGTAGACAACACGTTTTAAATCGGTGGATCGAGCGAAGAAAGATCTTTCCACACAAGAGTGGAAGGGATCCTTTAGAAATAGTTCTTAGCTCCAATCAAGCTTTCTCTGCTGTCTAGGATCGTTAGTGCTATAGTGGAGACACTTTTCTCAAATAAGAATGGTGGTCACATTCCCTTTCCGGTGGTAGTCATTGAGGATCTCAAAACAGGGATCGCAAAAGCGTGTCAATAATGACAACGCCGCTTAAAAGGCTAAAGAAGAAAAACTGTAGATTTGAATGCCACTTCCTTTGCTAAGATAGCTAGATTTGGATGTCCATTCCATAAGGTATAGCTGCATCGACCTTTGAGTAGAAGTTACTAGCAGGATAGACAGGAAGCTACGAAGGATGTACAATGCTTGGAGGGACAGAAGTTTCGGAGAAATGGTCTCTTTTGATGGGCATTTGAAGATGATGGTTGATACTGCAAACAATGCCTTCTTGACAGCTCTAGCATCACCCGTTATCTCTTACGCATAATGATACAGTCTAGTGAACAATTAGCGGAATATAGGAAACAAGGAAGAGATATTGAATAAAGAAAAAAAAAGCAGAGCCTCATAACCGTCCTAATAGAGATAATACCACGTTAAGTCTTGTTCTTTACGCCGATCCAACTCGTGCTTTTTAGGATGGATTTCACACGGAATCAAGGGAGGTGCGGGATACGACCCATATCACATTCCTGTGCCATAGCTTGCAAAATCAAATAAATCTATCGAAGCTAGGGTGCCAGGCCTATAAGAATCAGAAGAACAATCCACACTAATGTAACCGTAAAGAAATGGCGGCTCTAACATAGATTTTTCTCAATATGTCATGTTGTTGAAAAATCCTGTGGTAGCATGGGATGATCGGCACTTTTGTTTTAGTTATTGATTTACGCATCACGCATTAACTAATATTTATGGGGCTGGAGACTTCGCTAAAGCATGCACATAAATAGATGAATGAGAGATTACAAGGCAAGGACTTTTTCTTTGTTCTTTTTTTTAGATTGGAGGAATTCCTCATATCCAAGGCAGCTCCCCACAAACACCCCACCCATATGACTATGCCCCCTTTTGAATCGACAGTAGATTGGGCTTCATAGCTACTTTCATTCTAAAGACGAATATTAGTCAATAGGCAGGCTTCTTTCAGTAGCAAACATATTCATTTCACGGGCTCCGCGCACCTTTGGTATACGGAGGGCAAGCAGTTTTATAGTGACTTCTTTCTTAGGGTAGGGCGACGAATACTTCCAATTCGGAAAGGTCATTGGGTCGCCTTTGGAAGCTAAAGCGAAAGTTGTAGAAAGCCGGGAGAAAAAGCGAAAGCTTGCTCGAAACGGCCTATACCCTAACCCTCGAAGCGAAGACGCAAAGCGTCACTTTTTCAAAAGGAAGGAGTTTTTTTTTTGAATCCATCCATAAAGCCGCCAAGGAAACGAAGTTCGTTCCCTTTCATCAAGTGGGTAAGGTAGGCAAACCACTTAAGCTTTGCCTTATACTGACGGAACAAAGCTAAGAAGTAGGCTGAATGGAAAAAGGAAATGGACAAGGGCGGTCGTCGCTTGGCGCGAAGGCTGCTGGTTCGATACGGTACTAAAGGTCCTCGGACTTCCAGGCGGTTTTTCTTTTGGGCTGCTGTGAACCCTTGGATCTCGCCAATACAGCCTCCTATGGTTTTCGTTACCGAGATATCTTTTCTTTTTTCCCAGGGATTTTTGGGTAATCAGCTCCCATGCCGCAAGCAGTCAAATCTGAACCTTGTCGCTCTTCTTTCCTCGTAGGCAGGAAGCACACCACAGCGTGCGTATGCGTGATTCCACTGTGTTTTTGCACTTGACTGGGTGGACAGTTGACCGGAAGATAACTTCGATTCGCCCGGCCAAAGGCGGGCGACGTGCTTATCTTGTGTGACAACACTACAGAGCGAGTAGCTCTTCTAGTCGGGGTGTGTGACAACACTCTGAAAGCGGCGCTTTTGTGTAACATGCTATGGTCTCAACGCCCTTACGAGGTAGTGATGAGTTTCACGCGCTCTAAGCCCGGCCAGCAGATTAGGAGGATTGGCCGCTATCCGAGCGGTACCACCCACCCTACCCTACTACCTATAGGGGGCCGTCCGTCCTACTGACGCCCGAAAAGGAACTGCAGTAATCTTGAATAGGAATCCTACAGTGATAAAAGAATCCCCATAAAAATACCACTAGATCGAGCACGGTGATTTCGTATCCGGTCAAAATCTTGGCTAATTGATCGAAGTGGGTAGCTCCAGAGACCCATAGATCATGGAACAAATAGGGTGGGTAGGCCCAACCACCACACTACACGTATAG
The DNA here is from genome assembly GCA_021605145.1 of Aegilops bicornis. NCBI lineage: Eukaryota > Viridiplantae > Streptophyta > Magnoliopsida > Poales > Poaceae > Aegilops > Aegilops bicornis. The sequence continues at coordinate 282,878,243 of CM038672.1, forward strand.
ACGCGAACCCCCTCCTTACCGTACATGCGACTCTCACCGTGACACGGCTCGCACAAAGACTCCAAAATCCATCCCGAGCTTTTTATTCCACCTCTCCCTCCTCTCCAATCCTCAATCAAACTAGCCTTCCCCAAAGAAGAAAACGTATCCGCTTTAGCAACAAAGCGCTCATCCCTTGCTTGTTCTTGAGCGCCGCAAGGCGCTCAAGACGGTGATTCTTGCAAAAAGGGCTAAAGCACTCCAGCTTCAAGCTGGAGTTTGCAACTTCAAAACTACAGGTTTTAGCCCTCCTGCTTTGGGTGGGCGCTTCCTTAAATCTATCGTATGTCTCGCTTGGCCGTCCCGAACCAAGGAGGCATGATGGCGGCGCGCAAGGCAGCCGACTGCAGAGACTACAAGCCGGCCGGAAGCGACTCGCTTCTATTCTCGATTGGATATAGATGGGGAATCTCTATAGATCGTCTTTTTTCGACAACCTCTCTAAAACGCATACGAGAAAATGGCACTTCACGGCACGGCAAAAAAAAAGAGCTTCGCTCGGTTGGCCCTCCTAGGCTTCCGCCTACTTTCTCTTCTCTTAAGTCTACAACAAGTGGGAGAGGCAGGATTCGAACCTCGTAGAAAACCTTCAACAGATTCTGATGCATCGCTTTTGACCGCTCGGCCACTCTCCCCTTCCCGGGGATACGCCCTCCTCAAACAAAGGGTTCCTGAATAAGAAGGGTGGCGGCCTTCGTTCTTAAGTTAAGAAGAGCAGATGGAACTATTAGATTTGCTAGCATTCCGGGAGAATAAATAAGGTCATTTAGTAAGTTCATAACAATTTATGTAAAGCAAGGGGCAAAGCTTCTGACGACTTCCCCTCATTGCCATCGTCGGCCTTCCCAGCTCCCCTCCTTCGCCGCTTCGGCTAAGCATCTTTCGGCGGAGGAAAGGAGGCGACTAGTCGCTTCTGGCGAAGCAGGCGAGTTCATGAGCAAGTGAATGAACGAGCAGCGAGTGAAGTGCAACAATCGTAAGTAAGGCTCGCCATGTTCCTAAAAGGAGTGACCATCTTTTCTTCCCTTCTCATCGACCTTTGAGCGAGCAGCAAGCATAGGCAATAGTTTCCGTAGGGGTGGGGCGCAAGCAAGCGTTTTCAGGCTCCGCTTAGCTAGCGTACTCTTACGCTATCAATGAAACCAAAGAAAAAACCGGTGCCCTTTCGTATAGATCGAGACGCAGTAATTTTTCTTTACTTCTTCCTTACTTTGAAGAATTGAAGGAAATCCTTCGATAACACTTCTTCCTTATTTGAAGAAATGATATCCGACGCCCGTGGAAACTCTTTCATTTCAAAAGGTTCTTCTTCTTAAGAAGCAAATAGCATTTCCTATTGATTTGTCCCTGGACTAGACCTATGTAGATTCGGAATTATCCGTCGCCACGCTGTTCCCAAGGACTAGCAAAATCGAAATAGCGAAATTCTTGGGTCATCTCAATGGGTTCAGAAACCACACGTTTCTCTGGATCATCATAGCGTACTTCCACATATCCACTCGGAGGAAAGTCTTTTCGTAATGGATGACCCTCGAAACCATAATCTGTTGATATACGGCGTAAATCCGGATGATTGATGGAAGAAACACGGACATATCCCATACTTCTCGCTCCCACCGGCCGACTGATGGAAATAGACTGACTCTAGGAGATATTCGTGTTACTTAAATGCACTTGTTTATACGAATGCGTGAGTTATACCGAGTACTCGATGAAATTATGGACAACTTCAAATCTTCGTTTCGAGAGGGATGATCCACTCCGCAAATATCGATCGAAACTTGAACCCTTGTATAGGTATGCCATTTTAGAAAGCACAACAATGGAAATGGGTAGTCAAGATTGGTATAAGATCTATTCCCATGTTCCGATCTTTTCATTTTATGTACCCATTTCTTGGGTAAAATCTCCCAACTATATTGGAAAATGGATTGGTTATCCATAAATGAAAATAAAGAAAGCTTTATTTTGGTTCCGCTACTTGCTCTAAGCGAGAAAGACTTGTCGGAAATCGCGGTTGGGTTGGTCCGACCAAGAAAGGCATGGGAGTGGAGAGGCGAAGTGAAAGGCGGCTACCAATAAAGATCCAAAAGCGGCACACTTTATATAGTTATGTATCCAGGATCGGCTGCATGCTCTAGTGTTGAATCGGGTATAGAACCCAGGATGCTTGGTTACAATTCCGAATCCGCTAAACCATCGCTCGGGGAAAAGTATTATCTGAGCATTAGTACTTATTCGATCCTTTCCTTATATTTAGATTCTAGTAGTTTATTTCAGTCGTATTCGTATCCTTACTGCGGTTTAGTAAGGGTAACAAATAAAAGTATCCAGGTTCTATTTTATTGTTCCGAGACATATGATGATAGCATTGAGAATGAGAAATCTTTGCAAAATGCACGTATTATTAAGGAGTTACGGAGCGATTACTACGCTAAGCTGTTGGATATTGACAAAACGAAAAAGACTTCTAATGTTGATATGTATCGAGGATGATGTTAGAAAGTTGTTGATTAATGAAAAGAAGAATCAAAATGGTGTGTTTTCCGATACTGAATTAATAGATTTACAGAATCAAATTGCAAATTGCACAATGAAGTTCGATGAGGATAATCTATTTAAAGTAACTCCTAACATAGTAAAGTTCTTGATTAATAAAGATCAGCCTAACGCTAAGCAATATCTAAAGGGTTGCCTACCAAGTAGCTTACCTATGCTTAAGATGTTTGGTATCTATACGCTTGAGGCTATCATGATTCATGTACTAGGCTTGGTATTCAACACTCTTCAGAATCATCCGCATGATTAAAGGCAGCTAGATTTATAGATCAACTTAATTCAACTGTGACGAGAACAAGCAAGGTTTCTACAATACAAAGCACCAGGTAGTGGTAAGGTGGAAGCAGTACTCACTAGTAAGGTAGAATCGATTAAGGATGTTGTTCAGCCCAAAGGTGCTAGCAAAAAAGAGAAAAAGAAAAAATTCAGTGTCATTATGATATCGGGAAATACTTGCTCCAATTCATGATTGAAAGAAATGTTCTACATATATCAACGGATAGGGGAGTAACAAAAGAAGATCCAAAGGTTGGTTCTTAAGAAAGGTCAAGGGTATATAGAGAATTCTTGTTATGTTATGTGCAATTTGAACATAAATCTGCTCCCTATCAAACTCAATCTTCCAATGCTTTGCAAACCCTTGGATTGGCAACCAGCAGAGAGGGGTCTGATCACGATACATTATCGGATCTGATAGGAGGTTACTTATGCAAACCCACGGGGGATATCTAGAATCACTTTCGGCTATTAACTTCCCATGACTTAAACCACTTCTATATAAAGTTAAATAAAAAAGAATACAAGCAGATGTGTGATATTTTGAATGGGCTTCAGTCTCAAGCGTTTGAAATAAACAAAAGGCTCTTGAGATTTCTGGAAAAGAATCGTCAATGTTTAGTTGAGTGCGGGCTTCTTTTACCAAATGCTCGCTCGCGTGAATCTGGCGTAAGCCTCGAGACATATTGAGGAGTGCTACTTCAATAACGTCAAAGGTATTAAGATTGCTTGTAGCTATAACATCTTGTGAAATAAATTATGAAAACAGGTGCAGCAGGCTAGTTATGAAGATTTTGTAATAAGACTTGCGTCGGCCTCTGAAGGTTATCAATTCTATTTGCCGGCATTCATGGACTTCCGTGGTAGAATCTACCGTTCGGTGTATTGCATTTTCATGAGCGTGATTTGTCAAAAAGTTTATTACTCTTTTTCGCCGATCATCCTCAACCTCAAGCACAAAACCACTTGTCGGAAAAAAGAATCTCAGTCAACACTTAGCATGTCTGCAGCCTTTAAGTATCCAAAGTTCTCGAACTAAGATGATGCCCTTAAATGGTATAACGAACACCCGGACTAAAATGTTTACTTGACGAAAGTTTCATTCAATTTGCTGCATGAAGCTAGTGATCCATTTTTCATAGCCAAGATCCTTTCTCGGGATGAAGGAGTGAGTAATTATCATCGAGGTTCGGTGACCCAAGATGCGAGTGCGAGTGCATATCAAATTATGAGTTATCTCTTGCTTAACTTAGAAATGGGTAGGAGAACGAATCTTCTTCCATCTTAAGACGGTAAAATCCAAGATGTGTACATGTACTTGCGGGATGAGCTTAATAAATTCTTGGATACCAGATTGAATAATGTTAGTAGTAGTAATTAGAAGAAAAAACTCATAGATTCTATGTTAACCAGAAAGTTCGTCAAAGGACTGTTTATGCCATCTCCACAAGGGTCCGTCCGGTTCTTCCTCAAATGGGTTGCCTCAATCTTTTTCAAAGTTTTGGTATATTTCTTATACAGATACATTATAGTATACTCCTTCCTTGATCGATTTAGCTCTTTGAATCTGATTCAACTTATTGCGTAAATTTGTGTATTTTCTTGAAAAGCCAGTTTCTTTTCGAGAAGGCAGGAGGCCCATAGTGAGTTACAATAGTGCCAGTTCTTGTACGGAAGGCCGTAATTCCGGTAACCTCGATCGCTCGAGAATGATCCGGGCTAGCCGGGCACATCCCATCAAAGATAGGTCATTTGTCAAAAACATGGCAAATAGCTCAGTTGGTTTGGTAAGGGAGCTATTCTCTCACTTAAACCACTCCCATATTAGGTATTCTATCTCGCCTTAAAGTTCCCCGCATTACCCATAACTTACCACTTGTATCTCCGAACTCAAATCGCAAAATGACAATGCTTTCGATAGTACATGTACTAAATTACTTTATGCGAATGCACATCTCGGCCGTCGGGTAGCTGATCACCATTTCAAAGTCTATATCCGTGGTTCAAGAAATGGAATTGCTATTCTCGATCTGCATAAGACAACGATTTGTTTACTAAACGCTCTTCATTTTATAGGATCTCCCGATCGTCAAAAAGGCCGTTCCTTCTTTTTAAAGACCAATCATTTATTTATTTATGAGATAACGGAAGAAATGGCGAGCTATTTAAGAAGCTATTTAAGAAATGTGAATTCTCATTGTTTCGATGATTCTCAATGGAAGATCAGGCGTTTTGACCAATTCTTTTGCAAATAAAAAAATTCCGTTCAAGAAAGAAGAAGATCAATTTTGGGTTGAACCAACAACCTGATTGTGTGGTTATTCTGAATGCAGATAGAAAGTCTTCGGTCATATTGGAAGCTGATCGATCACAAATACCTATTCCATCCTTAGTTGATTCTACGATCCCATGGGAATCCTATAAAAGAATCACTTATCCCATCCCAAATAATGATCCTATACAGTTCGTATATCTATTTAGTCATTCGATCATGAAAACAGTGATTCTTGAGCAGAATGCGATTAGTAGAGAAGCGCAATCTCTCGAGTCACTTTGAGTACAGGGAAGTCCACAGGAGGGATGAGATCCGCCTGCTGCTCCACCTCTTCTTCTTCCCCAATAGACGAAGAAGAAAATAGGGCCAAGGCGCTATTGGAGATGCGCATAAAAAATATCCATCGGGAGATGGCGCCGACATTGACGCTAACACTGCAAAGGCGGTTTTGCGAGCAATTTCTAAAAATACGTTTTTTCGTTGAGCTCATAACCCGGTTTGGGCCGATTGACTCGAGAGCGATCGAGGGGTCGCGGGCTCACACCTTGCTATTGCGCATAGGATCGAAGAGATCCTAGAATTTAATGGAAAGAGCAGCGGCTCTCTGAAAGACCTCATTGATCTTAAATTGGATTTGGAAGACGCCTCTAAAAGAGAGGAGATTCTACTTCCATATTTTTCCTCAAAAAAAGAGGCAAAGTCCTAGCGTGATACAAAAAGAAATAATGGGCAAGGGCGGGGAATGATAGGTTCATAGATGTGGAGTAATCAGTTCTTCATTTGAATAGTTAGTTGGTCAGCCTACCGGCCCGCAGATGTAGAGAGGTTGCCCCACCATCCTCTTGAACTGCGAAATCAAAGCGATTCCTGTTGATGGAAGAAAGGCTAATTTCGTTTGATCCGATCCGCCTATGCCGATTCGAAGTCTGGCGAGTCACTATCATCTGTTGCCCTAACTTTTTCTATTAGCTCATCTTGTCCGTAGTGATATTTTGGAGAAGGAGCAATTACGGAGTGAGAAAGGTAGAAAGAAGCAATCACGAAAGCTAGTGCTAGTTGTGGCTTTTTGTACTAATCTTGTTTGTTCGGTAGCTCGCATCAGCAGCTTTAAAAGGAATAGAAAACGAGGCTTTTTCCACCACACCAGGGGCGGGCATTACGCTCAACCAGGGGAAGTCAATTTGACTGCTGCTCGAGAACCTGTTTGAACAAGAAGAAGTAGCATGGCTCCCCCTTTCGTAACTACTGTCGATTCAACAGTCACCTACCGGTTACCTTTGTAACTATACCAAAGTAGCTGTACAACAGAATGCCCTTCGCCTTTAGTACTTTTCTTATATATATTATGTTATATACTAAATGTGTCAAAGCAATAGAACTTATTGAAAAAAAACAAGCCCATCTTTCTCAAAAGGAAGAGAGGTCGCCCCCAGAGAGAACCCCATTCTTTCAAGAAAGTTCTAATTAATTATGTAGAAAAGAAATAAGGAAAATAGGAGTGGCGAGTAGGGTCAACAAGATTCTAAACGAATACCACAAGTGACGGAACCGACGATGATGAAGAGATAAGGGCGAAGGATATTTTTCTATTATTCCAATTCTTATTTATTGATTATCTAATTGATTTAGATCCATATTCATTTTCATTTGCAAATACAAACTCTCTTTCATTTTCTTTTTACTTTTGCGCTAAGGATAAGGGAACCGAGAAAAAAGAGCTGGCTTGGCTGGTACATCAAGCATATGACATATTGCTTGTTCGGTGTGGTACACATATCTGTCAATGTCAATCAAGTAAGAAAATGCATTCCCACTGTCGAGGAAAAGGTGAAGAATTGCAATTTATTGAGCTTGTAAGGCCGTTGAAGTCCCGAGAAAGGGTATAAATAGGGCTATAAGTAGGCCGTTTGCTATTGCAATAAGGGCTGCTCGCCTTTCCTTTTGACGGCTTGGCTTCCTATCGCTCCTATGTAGTGGTCGGCCTTAAAAGGAGTCTTCCTACCATACCATCATGCATGCCTATGTTATAGTGCGTTAAGCTTCGCGAGAAGCAAGCAAGATGATGAAGCGAAGCTTCAGAGACAAGGCTCGTTCCGTGCTTGACTTACGAGCTCGTGTAGTAAGGCCTCACCCTACTTCAATAAGGGCTTATGCACTCCACTCGTAAGCAGCGTTAGAGCTTTTTGAGCGAGCGAAGCCTTCTGGAGCTTCCCCTTCCCTCACCCGAGAATTGCATTTCCGCTTGACTTCCCGGTTTAGTTGGTTTGGAGGATTAATTGATTGGATACCCAATCCGCATAATCTTTCAAAGTCACCGCTTCTCTGACGATAGGCGTAAAGGCATGATTAGTTCCACGAATCTCACTTGCATCGACCATAGTAAACTCCTTCTCGTTGTACCGAGATGGAGGTAAGATTTGAAACGACCAGGTCTGACATCACATTTGACACCGAGGAAGGTACAGCCCAACTATGAGGTACATCGGTGGTGTTACAATCATACGTAGATGAGTTTTGGCTGGTACAACCACTCTATTGTCAACTTCTAATAAACGTGATTGACCCAATTCTGGATCATCTTACGGAATCGTATAAGCTGTCAAAAGTGAGTGACTGTTCATCGAACTGTTATAGTCCGAATACTCATAAGGTTGGGTCGACGCCGCCTCCCCCAAACTTGACTTGCAAGTTTCCCATAAAAAGCTCTCCACGCCTACTCTTATTTATAAAGAGCACTATTCTTCTTTAGTTAGGTAGTTCTCCCCTCTATGAGACCGTAAGACCCGGTGGAATCGAAGGCCCGCTTACTAATAGGCAAGAGGGACCCTTTCTACTTGATCCTACCTACATCGGTGAAGCCGGAACCGAGGAAGACAATGTTCAACACACATGAGACAAAATGAAGGTATGGGACGGCCAGTTCACCACGGAAAGGGATGCTAGTCGGCTTTGGCGAAGTTGTAGGCCCCAATAGATCAGATCTCAAGAGTGATTCCTCACGTATCCTGCCGGGGCCAAGTCGAAGGCTCGAGTATAGATTCCCTATGCTCATGTGAACGGCCGGCCCGTAGATCTAAAAGGATCCATAAAAAAGACCGGAAAGTATGTTTGTCCACGAAAAAAAACTCGTTCATGAGACCTCGAATTCCCGTTCCATTTTGCATTATGCCGCAGGTCCCACCCCCAATTTCTTGAGTCACCCTTATCTAAAAAAAGGACGGAGTCTATCTAGATCATAGGATCAGTATTCAGAGGTCAATTCTCTTTCTTTGACCTCCCACCGTTCACGACATCCCTTGCTTCTCGCAGAAGAACGGCTCCTCGGTGGAGGAGTAGAAGCGCTGGTCCCCTTCGGTCAAGTGCTTGTGCGTGCTCTTACGTCACGTGGGACCTCCGTCCCCGAAGCGAAGAAGGAGGAGCAGGAACAACAGGTTGTCCTCCCTTGGCCCGATAGTTCCGCAACTACTACCGTGGTTGTTGCCAACGGGATCCCCATTCCGAAGGTAACGGACCAGCCCTTAGGTCCAAAGTTGTATGCCACTTCTTTGTGGTGCCGATAGATTCACTCTGAAGCCCGTTATCGGACATTGCAGGCTTAGCATCTATTTTTCAGTATATCGCTCCACCACACCGAGAAGAGGTATGTGTACCTCCAGCAATAACAAGAATGGAACCATAGGCTCCTATCTTTGGGAGCATTTCGGGGTATAGGTCTAACCACCTCAACTCCCGCTTACGGCATGCTATAGTTCTTTTAGTCTCTCGACGACGGAATGGGAGATGACGGTAAGCGAGATGCTTCGCGAACCACGGTACATTTCATTGCACTTAAATCACCCTCGTTAAGAGGCGCACTCGATACCATTGATGTCCAATAGCTTTGATAGTAATGGCTGGATCTACTAATACCCCGGCCCATTGAGTATAACA
>CM038672.1:282887516-283057280 GCA_021605145.1 Aegilops bicornis
GTCAATGATTCCTTGCATCATAGGTGTTCTTTGCGTCTTGAGATCCTAATTGCCATGGTTCCAAGACATCACAAAGAGCGATTGTGAGCAATCGACATGATAATGAACGAAGAATCATTGGAATTTCCCATCTTTTTCAGCTCTGCTCCCGAAAAGAGAAAGGAAAGGGGACTGATCTTGACGTCGGCGTTGGTTTTTCCAACGAAAAACAAGAACATTCTTTCACGAACTTCCATGACAAAATGCTAGTTGCCTCGTAACGCATACACTGGAGGTCCCATCGACGAAGACTACTTACTATCTGGCGTTTTACGAAGAGCAACAACGGAAAAAAATAGGTGAACCTGGATACCATACTATTAAAGAGAAAGATACGGACTAACAAGAAATCAAGGACCTCGTGAGTACTACTTAGGCAATCGGCCTCATCAATTAGTCATGCCAATGAGATATCAAGCCCTCGATTCCAACGGGCTACGGACAAGAAAGGTCCTTTCGAGATTCTATTTCCCCTTGGGTCTATCAAAATTTGAACAGTTCGTGGGGATATAAGAAGATCACACTTAGACAACTGTCTACACTACCTCTTTAATGATCCGGATTCCATGACGCATAATTCATCTGTCCATATATATTCCTAATTTCATATTCATCACCATTTCAAATCGGGCAAGGAGAAGTCGTCGTGTTGGTTCTAGGATGGAATGATCTTTTGATCCAAAGATGCGGTGCTAAAACCTCTTGTGTCTCTTTTAATAGGACCATGAAGGCAAGAGCATTGAGGAAGCAAGGATTCTCCCATAACTAATTAATGCGGAAAAAACAAGATTTCACCGAAAAAGGTGCCTAACCCGGGATTTTTCGATACTTTTCTTGAAATTGATTTGGATTTTGAAGAAAATGCACTCAACCTAACAAATCTGATCAATTCAAGTGGTTAGTTTAAGAAAGGGGTACATAATGGCCTTGAAGGAGATAGGAATGAAGTAGGGCGGGCAGCTACCCAGAGATTGGAATGCCCTATCGACGTGGAATCTTGGTACCACCTACGGTGCTTGATAGTCTTCAATCCAGACGGTCTCGAGAGTACCTTGACCCATAGCATAGGGCTTGATGTGGCTTTGGGGCTTCCCAAAAGGTAATAGAATAGGTAGTTCAGGCACCATCATCAATATGTTGCTGCTATTGAATCCGGTTTTGAATCAAGCGGCAAGAGTCCGACCTCGAGGTCCACCATAGAAAGGCATTCCTCGGTCCCAGAATAGCATGCATACGGGAGCCATATTCCAATCATGTGAGCAGACTTCTTCGATAAGCAAGCGGCTGTTCGCGTGAGGGGATCTGACACAGAGGAAAGGGAGGGAAGGTATAGAAATCTATCAAAAGAGCACCTTAACGGCGATGCACGGAAGGAGTCCCTCTTATTTCAGTATATAGGACTTCTTGTCCGCGGGACCTAACTAACTACCCGATCGATGGAAAATAAGGGCAAGTCAATACCAGATCGCACTCAACAAAGTAAAGCAGGATGAATTCAATCGCCAAGACCTGCCAATCGGCTGATTCCATAAGCACAGAAAGAAGGGTTTACGAATAAAAAAAGCTGCTCATTAGGGTCTCTTTTCATATCCGGCTATGTGAAAACCCACGTACTCTTCTCGAAACAGCCTACCCACGTTTTACTTTTTCGGATAAGTAAATAAGCGGACCTCCTTTCCGGAGATCAAGTTTCTCTGGACTAACCACGGGTCTTGATCACAAAGTTCTAAGGTCAATTCTCTAATGAGAACAGACTACATCCACAAGGGCCATCAAGCCAACTATATGGAAGGACCCAGTCCCACATTCCCGCCGTGTTCCGCTTTTCCTTGTGGTTCCCGTAGTCGAAGCAGCTTAAAGAAGGTCAGGTTTGGAACTCGTGAGGGATGTTTAGTTGCATGTGGATCTTCCGCCTACTTTGTCCTAAATTTGGTCACCCATGCACTTTTCTAGTTAGGGCTCGAATGGGTCCTTTGATAATACAGGTAAGTCGGGATTCTTTTTAAGCAATATCATGACTAGAATCTTGAGAGGATGACTAAGTACTTGAAGCTACAAAGTCCAACGAATGTTGAATCGACGCACGACGAAAACAAGGAAAAAGAAAAGGTGACTTCCGTTGACCAAGGAAATCGAAATGTATGTGCCGGTAGAACAAAGATACCATTAGGTGATAAATTGATGCTGCTCGCACGCACGTATTCAGGAGATGACAATTTTAGCTTCAATATGAGATGCCAATGATGCATTCAAAAAGGAATGAGTGCTGCCCGAGTCGACCAAGAAAAGAGGGTAACATCCAAATTATGGACTACTGAGCAAGCTAACTGAATGGAACGGAGTGCAAGAGATTTCTGAATAGCTTCAGCGGAGAGGACCCTTAGATCCGAAGCAGAGTCATCATGGTCCTGTAACATAGAATAGCCTGCAGCAAGATTCGCGATAATTCCACCATTTCTGAACAACATGGAGTTGAACAGTAGCTTTACATCGATAATCCTTCGCCCAATACCACCACAACCAATCCAGAGAACCTTCAAGGCTACCGATAAGCCTTGATCTATCATAAGAAGAATACTTGAAACTTACACTTAGACACTTGAGTAACCAATCAAATCGTACATCTTGTGGCATGCTCACCAATATTGACGTAAAGTGAGGTGATCAGGGTTGATGCTGTGATGCGAAGGGAAGGGGCCACTCAATCCAATTCAATGTCGTAATCCGACCTGGCTTCTCCTGTCCGCACTTGGGACAGATTGATACTTGTTTTTTGCTGGATTTGAACTTGCTTAAAAAGAAAGGACTCAGCTTCCGCCAAAGTGATCGATGGAGAAGCTCAAAAGTCTCAATCCACCACTAGCTATCATTCAAGTTTGCACTTTTCGAGCTCATCCTTACCTTTGCGCTTTAGCTGCTTGTTCCCACTAACCCATTTCATTTTCTTAGCTGGATCCTTCGTAAAGTATCTCTTATCGCTTGTCCAGAGCTGGATGTCAACCTTAGCGAGCATGTATCTCATCGGTCTCCATCCGAGCCTCAATCGTGAATCGAAGATGACGCAGCGGTCGTGAGGAATGAATTCGAAAACCCGTACTTGGAGCATTATTGCACTTTGGATAAAGTAGATGTCGAAACAGCTTCTTCTTCAAGTTCGCTATCGTGAGGATGTCTATGATAATATGCTCACTTTGCATATGAGTTAGTTCATTCCATGAGGTCGAGGAAAGGTTGAAACCATTTTAGAGCTAGGCAGGGTCTCTCAGATGCAGACTAACCCATTTCAACGTGAAGCATCGCATCGGCTTGTGATCCTAAATCTAGTGATTGATTATTGACTTGTCAAGGGCAGGTTGGTGTCTTAATGTGGAGGAATTCCGTACCTAAGATAAGAAGTTTCATTTCATGCCTACCGTAGTCCCTATTTTATTGGGCATAGTCCCCTTACCTACTCCCGAGAGTAGAAAATCAACATTTATGTCGTTCTTAATAAGAAAGAGATGCTCGGGTAGCAAAGTTGCCTACCATTAGGTATTGTTTGAGCCCGTAACTTCCATTAGGAGAGGCATCCTCGCTCAGTTTCAAGCTGGTGGTTACTTAAGTTTATTTTCTCTGCGGATTGCGTTTCAAATTCAGACTTGTCTTTGTTAAACAACGCTTTCGGGTTGCCTAGACCAGAGAATTCAAGAAAGCAGACGCGCATTGCCTAATTGGTAGTTTATTTCCACCATAGCTTTACTCAAGTGGAAATCCTTTGAATCGAACAAAAGTTCGTAATCGCTTAGGCTGCATCGTCCCCTTCAACCGTAATCATCTAGATTACAGATTTCATAACTGCATTTTGCAAGAAGAGAGTGCCTCCCATTCTCCGGAGTAACGATAATAATAACACTCCACGTCGCCTTCAGGCTTGGATCCATGCCTTGCATCTTCTTCTTTCTCGAGAAAAGAACTCGGATCGTTCGATTCTTTGCCAGAGAGTCCCGGCTTTCGAGCCCTACTCGTGGGAGTTGCTTTATCCATCATTGCTATTGGCATCTTGGCGTTAAACAATTCGTTTATATAAACACTTTTGACATAGCGAGAATCCTTCTCAAAGTTGATTTGTGTGCCACTCGTCATCAAACGGTGAAACGTCCGGTCTAGCCCTTAGTGAGGGATCTTCACTCCTGTCCCGCCATCCATATCCGTGCCCACCGAACCATGGGAAAGAAAGTTTGTCAGAAATTACTTGTACTTGAGGGCAATGATAAAGTGAAGAAAATTATAGAAACAATGAAATGAAGCTATGGCTCGAACTATTGGAGAAGCCACCATAGAATATATCCATGAGCTTCTCAAGCACTTCTTCTTCCAATTACTTTGTGACGATTTCAAGGAAAAGTGAATGATTTCAATCAAGAAAAGAATCATATGCTCGATCCGTCATAACAAGAGGGATAAGAAAGTCTCAACTCCAACCGCGGGAGCATTTACTATTTGGAAGTGTGCGAACGAAGCTGGTGGATCGGGGAAACATGAAATCCTTGTGGTAATGCCGTGGGAATAGGAGATGTTAGAGCGAGGTATTGCAATGAAACAGATTGTTCAATAGATTTCTGCATTGCTAAGGGTAAATGGCATTTTCATGGTCAAAATTCCAGAGAGGAGTTCCGAGCTTCAAGGATGCCGGATCGCACCATTCATAAGAGAAACCCTTGGGTGCCCGATGAGGCACAAAACAGATAACTGCATCGGCGCTCGGCAAGGAAATAACCATGGCAAGCCACGAAAGGAATGAATAAGCTCCTCGGGCTCTCCCTTGGAGTTTCACGCTTGATGGAACTCACAAAAGCAGCATAGCTAATGAATCAATGAATCAGTGGGCAAATCGTTGTGTCCATACATTTGATGTGCCTTTTGAAAGTCGCATTTGTTTTCAACAATCGGAAATGGGAATATTCCATTCCATGGCATAGTTCTCAATGTTAGTAAACGGAGTGCGTTATCAACTCAATAATAAATCTCCCCTACACCGTAACGGATTACATTCATTCAAGTTGGCAATCCCACGATCTTTGCTTCCGGTGTGCGATCCGAATTGACATATAATGACCGTAGTTAGCGGTGCAATGGCCAAGGTCGGTGCATCTCGAACTAGTGGGTCACTATATCTAAACTATCTAATACAACTATTGAATGCGCTTTGAATTGCACTTAGTCGTAACCACTACGAACCGGAAAGGAAGGAAGCAGCTTTAGAGGAGGGATGCCGTCAAACAAAGGATTTTTTATATGCTAAAGATACCGGTTCAATATGTCATTTCGAAACCGAGGACCACACATTTGGGAGGACAACTCAAGCACCAAAGACAAAGGTATCGCTCAGAAAAGTGATTTTCATCGTAGTACTCGCTCTAGCGTTAGGTTCAATGCAGCGTGTAAATACCTCTAGCCCTAGGGAAGGGGCGTGCCGTTCCCAATGGTGGAATTGCTTCTTGTCTGCTTTGCCGAGGAGAGCGCTCGCTACCCGATCCCCCTAAGCTAATGTAGTTCCCAGGTTGCCTACTAGATACCGTTTACGGCTATATCCGTGTAGGAAGCCGAGCATTGGGAACTAGCCGTTATAGGGTTTCGGAAAAAAGGGTTGATAACTCCCTTTGCTTTGTCAATTAAGAAAAATAGAATGTGCTTACCTTCGTGATATTCCCTTTTCTTTGATCCTTTCGGTTTTGAACTGCGCTTTGCCGTACTAGGTCTTGAAACTTAGCTTCAACCTCTCTGTAGGAATGAAGGTTCTTTTCATGCAATTTCTCGTATGATAATGAATCGAGTTTGAAACACGGTTGTTGTAGGGAGTTATTTCTTTCTTAAAGGAAGGCTCTACGCTCCATTGGGTGACGATTCAATGGTTATATTCATCCTATTCCTAGGTCGATCCGTTAACTTGGGTTTTGTTTACCAGTTGGTTAGGTCAACTTGTAGCATAGCTGTATTGGACGCGATACGGTGAACGAGTCCCTTTTTGCTTTCCGATACTTTCTAGAAGGAATAGCATAAGAGTACAATAGTGTAGAGATCCCCGCACTAAACATTGCAAAGAGTCTAAAAGAGGAGAAAGAGCTATAATGAACTAAGGAAGAAGCCATTTGTAGCACTAAGCGGACGCTGTCTCACAACCAGCCTACGGATAATACATGCCGATCTCTGAATGAAGCCTGCATAAACTCGTACGTCAATAGTGAATGTGGTTGCATCGAAGGCGGATAAATTCAATAATGAGGGCCGCCCGCAGATGATAGCAATTCGTCTTCACTAAGAGCTAACGACTAGAAATCTAGCAAATAGGACGCTTTGTCAATTGAATTAGTAAGTTATCCTGGTCTAGAGGGTGTTCTTCCTCCCCACTCTAGATCTCCATATGTTGCCTCTCTCATGCTAGATTTGCCATGTATTGAGTGCAACCATGTTATTAGTCTTGGTCATGAGTTTGCCCCCATAGCATTGTCACATATGTTTGGAGATTTTGACATATTACTTGTGAAGCATGCTTGTCTTACTTCTTTGCACCATATACCTAGTGCCATGAATATTGCCATTGTTGCATCATGTTATTCATGCACTTGTGCTTCTAATGGTTATGCACAAAAGATGAGAACCATCATGATGGATGATGTGTTTGTCTACCATGCGCATACTTTCTTTGTTTTGTTTTGTGCATGTGTAGGATACTTGGACTTTGTGTCGACTTCCACTTCACGTGAGTTGACCATTCGAGCCCTTGAGAGCGAGCCTCATACATTCTACCACGACTCGCTTCTACACCGCATTTGCTTCCACTTCGGCATTGTGAAGAATGCACAAGGACACGCCTTCAAGGTGACATCCTTCTTGAGCTTGGATATTGTGGATCATACTTCATGTGTTGCTTGCACCATTTGCACGCATGTTCGAGATATTGCTTTCACCTATGATTGCCACATTTCCATGCTTCATGATATATATACCTTGTGTGTTGCATCCAATTCTTGGTCTACTTGCTACTATCATATGATTGGTTGCACCAATATCATTTCTTCACATATGCCATGTCGCTTTGCTTGTCACATGATTCACTTGATTGCCTCACACATGATGAACAATTGCTCTTTCTATTGTGTTGAGTGCCACTCCATCTTCACTACACCCTATGCACATTATGCTTGGATTGTCTTGCACTTGACCCATGTGTTTAGACATCTCATCTTATTTGGTGTTGTGAATGATTCCTATGCCTACCATCGACCATTTGTCGAGCACTTTATGCATGTTTGCTATGATCTTGAGGTAGATGCTTATTCTCTTGTCACACATATTTGCATCACTACCTCACATTTACATGCTTGTTTCCATGATGACCTTGATTTTGCTCAATTCATATGCTTACATGCCATGTCACAATCCTTTGTCACACCCTATGCTATGCTTGATGACAACACTTGTTTGGTGAATCACCTCTTGAATGCTTGGTTTTGCACTAACGCTAACCACATTTGTTTTTCCAAGTGTTTGTTCAATTTGCTCCTTTTGAAGGAATCACAAGATGGTGCGACATTGGAGAGTGCTTATTTCGAGCTTCAAGATGATGAGTGCTTGGTGATCGTCCGCTTCGACACGGCACCGCCATCTCTTTCCCATGGTGATTTGGTTTTTGATCCGAGGTCGGATCTTTTCCAAGGGAGGGATGATGCGGAGCATCCTATGGTCATCACCATGTCAAGAGTCCGTTTGGCAAGTGACACGTCGACCTCTACTCCTCATACATAAAGGTGAATCTTCTCCTTTACACGTGTTCACTTGACCCCTTCGAGGATGGTATACTACTTGACACTCCACTCGTGTGCATGCATAGGTATTGCGGAGCTTCACGGACGACGAGCAGGAGTGCAAGCGCCAAGGAACACCTACACCATCCGCGAGGGAAGCTCGGAAGAGAAGACGGAAAAGACGGAGCTGAGTCCCAATGACGGACGACCGGAGGCCACCGGACGTCCGACACTCTCCAGCGACCGGACGACCGACAAATGCCGGACATCCGACAAGTCCCAGCGCGCGGACGACCGACACCGACCGGACGACCGGTGCTATGGCGACAGAACAGAATTTACGGATGTCCGAAGACTTCCGGACGCCCGAACCGTCCCGAGCTTCCGGACGTCCGACCCCTTCCGGACGACCGACGCCTGTGTGCGTTGCCGTGGGCCTTTGGCCTTGTATCCCTCTCCCACTTACCCCTTCGTGGCTTAGACTATAAATAGACCACCTCCACCTCCTTTCTCGGGTTAGCAAATATGATAGCTCATTCTTAGGTGAGCTTTGCTCCTACCTCTTCTCTTGAGAGAGAGAGACTACCACTCCCATGGAGTTCAAGACCTCCATGTGAGAAGATCCTGCGGATATCATCAAGACCCCCATCTTGGGCGGACCCCATCAAGACCTCCTCTCGGAGATGAACCTTACCTTGTATCTTTCCTTTTGTTGTTCATGTACCTTGTGGATCTTGTGTGTTTGATTGTCTAGTGGATGTGTGATTGGACTTGTTCTTGAGTGTTTCCCCTTGTGACTTCTCCCCGTTCTTCCCCGTGTTCATCGTGATTCCCCCGTAGGATCCGCTCCAACGTGAAAGATCGCCCACGTAGGGTTCCGCCCTACATCACTTGACTTACCCATTTATGATGAATATGATGATGAGCATGTTGAGTTGCCTAGTTGTGATGCTATGCTTCATAGGATATCATGTGAAAATTCTATTGGTCACATCATGTTTGACAATCCATTGAACTTGTCATATGCTATGAGTGAGATCTCCCATATTGCATCATTACAATCTCAACATACTAACTATGCATGCCCCATTAAATTCAATCCCATTTGCACTTATGGCATAGATGACAAGATGATGGTCATTGGCTTTTGTTTTTCATGTGATGATATTGCCATGCTTCCTTTACATGATTTGTAATTCATCTACTATACCATGCCATGATCACATTGTTCTAAATATGCATTGTTTTGGATGTTGTCAATATTTTCCATATGATGTTTCCATTAATGCTCATGAGGACAACCCCATAGTTTCCTCATACATGTTTGGAGATTTTGATTCATCCCATCCTTTGCATGATTTCCATGATTGCTTGCACCATATGCATTCCATGAATAACAATGCTCTAGATATTTCTCATGATGCATTACACAATTTGAGTCTCCATTATGACATGCATAACAACAAACCTCTCATGATGGATGACATGTTTCTATATCGTGCATCTCATTTATTTGAGCATTTGCTATTTAGTGCTAACCAACACAAGCACGTGCGCATCATGATGGATGATGTGTACATCTACCACCACACACAATTTTTCCTTTGTCTTTGTTTTGTGTAGGTACGCACGTATACTCGTCAACATCTCAATCCCATGAGTTGACGAAACGAGCTCTTGAGAGCAACGATGACTTGGGATCCCGTGGACTTTCATTCCCACCATTCCTTTTGCGCAAGGACTATGGGCATCTCTTTTACTTGTCTCTCACACGGCTATGGGCTATTTACCACTTCTCACCTTATGCTCATTTTCTCGTGTTCACTTTGCATGCTATGCTTGCTTCTATACCTTTGCCATGCAATTGTGACCCTTGCTTGCATCTACCATGATTCACCATTATGCTACTCCTATGTATATTTGCATGCTTGGTGGAGATCCTTGTTGCTATTGCCATGTTTATCATGTGCCCCATGCTATTGATGCTATTTTGCTCATATCTTGCCCTTATGCTTGCGAAATGTCATGTGCATTATATATGCCCACTATTTGCACATGATGAGGACATCAATACCATTGTTACACCCACAGCCCCTACTGTTACATATACTGGACCAATTACTAGAGCTCGCGCATGCCAATTGAATTACCAGGTACTTTCGTTTCTTGGTAATGATTCTAATGTTCATGAGAACATGATACTGCCTAAATTGGATACATTTGTTTTGCTTACAAATGAAGGGCCGAGCTTGGAGAAGGATGAACATTGGAGCAAGAACACGCATGGAGTTGATGGCATGCGCAAGGGGATCAAGGACGGAGTTACAAGTGATGATTTCAGGACTTTGAAGCCACTATAAGGAGTGCATGAAGCCTTGGACAAAATATACAAGATGCCACTTCATAATATTCGTCCATAGGCTATTCTTAGAGTCTAGTCTTTTAGAGTTTCGAGTTCTGGTTATAAGTTGTCACGCCGCCGCCGCACCATCATCATCGCCTTGCCATCTACCACCATTGTTTATCCGCCACCGCTCTGAATCCGTGATGTAGGGTGGAACCCTATGTGGACGATCTTTCACGTTTGGAGAGGATCCCAACTAGGAACGCGAAGAACGAGCGGAAGAACACGAGGGAAATCACGGGGAAAACATAAGAGAATCACTCAAACCAACAAGATCAATCACACATGTGCTAGATCGATGAACACAAAGGGAGATACATGATTCAATGTCAACAAAGGACGATACAAACGGTAGCCGTTCTTCTCCGTGAGGAGGTCTTGATGGGGGCCACCCAAGAGGGGGTCTTGAATCCAAGGTGGATCTTCTCCGAAGAGGGGCCGCGGTCTCTCCCGTGGAGTAGATCCGGTGTGGATGAGCGAAGCTCTATCTAACAATGAGCTAAATCAACGCTAACCCTAACTAGGAGGAGGTGGAGGAGTATATATAGTCTATGTCCACGAAGGGGTAAGTGAGAGAGAGGATACATTGGCCTCGGGCCCGAACACTGTCTTGTGACAGTACCGGACGTCCGCAGGGGCGGTCGTCCGTGGCTCGTGGGCGTCCGGACGTCCGGTAGTCTCCGGACTTCCGCTAATTCGCTCGGGTGTTGTGGCACGGTCGTCCGTGGGGCGGTCGTCCGCTTCATTGGGAGGTATGGCGGTCATCCGGTCTCGACGGACGTCCGCTTCGTAACTCGATACTTGGCGCAGGTTTGCTTAGTGCCGGACGTCCGGTCCCGACCGGTCGTCCGTGGCTGGAGTTTCTTTGGCAGCTCTTCTTCTTGGTCCTTGTACTTGGCGTCCTCGCTAGCTGTTCCGTTGGATGTGGTGACTTCGTGGCTTTCCTCTAAGTACCCGATCATGCATAGAACACACGTTGGAGGTAGTAGCCATATCTCACATGTAGAAAGTGATGGTTCGGAGAGGAGCGAGTTCACCTTGTGTCCAATGGCGTATGTTCGAGGTCTCATCATATGTCCACTTGGGGTTTGGAGAGTAGTCGGAGTGTACATGGGGATGAACGTGGGATGCTCCGCATCATCTCCCCTCCCTTGGGAAAGATCCGACCTCGGATCGTGATCCTCATCACCATCGAAACGGTTGTCGAGACGGACTTGTAGTTGGACGAAGTTGAAGACATGGCGCAATCCAAGTAGTCCAAGGTGTCACGGAGTGATAGACATGCAAAAAGAGCAAACACAAGCAACACTCGGAAATACAATGGTTAGCGCACACAAAGTGTCCATCATGTAAGAATGAGTCCGTGAGGCAAGATTGGTCGTGACAAAGCGCATGAAGCTTATCAAGATGATCTAGAATGAGATGCAAAGCATTCATGGGAGGAAATGCAATCATTGTGCACACAAATGTGTTGTGAATATGATCATTGCAACCACGGTGCGAGAATGATGTCATAATGGGATGGTGCATCAAAAGCATGAACATAGCAATGGATGCTCAATATGTGAATGTCATCATGCAATTGATGGTAGGCAATATGATCACGATGTAAGAATATGCCATCGCGAAAGATCACAACAAATTTGCTAAGGAGGTGAACAAGCTCAAATATCATGGATGACATGGGAATACAAGATGCAACAAGGCAATCATAATGTGTGTCAATCCATGCATAGGGTGCAAACTTGTGGTGAGAATGATATGTCCATCGAGCATGACATGTATGAGCACAATCAACAAATATGGAGGTGGTGGTGTACCAATGCTCGATGTCATGGCATGAGTGGAATTCCAAAGATGCATCCAATAAGTGTGAGCGCTCCTCAATGTGAATGTCCAAAGAGCCAATCTCCAATGTTGCTCCTCCATCCAATAGATGTAACATGTAGACAACAAGAAAGAAACAACAATGAAAGAGTGACCCATCCAATATGCAAACTTGAGGACGGCTCAAAGGGAAGGAGGTCACCTTTAGGAGGTTCTCAAGGATGATGGAGTTGCGCATCTTGTATGCCTTCACATAACCAAGTTGTCTCGTGATGTTACCGCCTTGTGAATCCTTCAAAACGAAAGAACATGACAAACACTCGGAAAAACAAATGAGGTTAGTGCAAATGCAAGACCTATCATTTGAGGGGCGAGATACCCAACAAGTGTTTTCATCATTCTTATCATAAGAAAGAACAAGGTGTGGTATGGTATGAAAGCATATGATGCAACTACAACCAAATACAATAGGCTCAAGTAAGCAAGCATTGATGAGGACATGGCTACCTTCGATACGACCAAAAATATTGCATACATTTATATTTGTGAGGTGATTTCTAATGCAAACTATGCAATAATTTATTTATGTCATCCAGGACAAAAATACTTCACAAACTTTTGTGCCATGTGTAATTGCAGGTGTATGGGACATTTGTACAATCCACATATGAAGATAAGGGAGAAAGAGATGTTTACTTGCTATTCAAAAAGTTTTCTCACGTCACTTTTGGCCCAAGAGAAGATAGAGTCCAAGTCTCAAGCACGTTACGGACTCAGATTCGGACCTGCAGACATACACGACTCAAAACGTCAATAACTTTTTCATCCGGACTCCAAATTGGGTGATTCTTTTTGTTGGAAAATATATTTCGTGCACCTTCCAACCCAATTGGATTCACCTTCAAATTCGTCTCGAGCGTTGAGTTATGGACGAAACAACTGATCTTTGCAGCAGAATCCGAGTCAAACTACAAGTCCAAAGGTGTTACGTCACCTCCGCTTGGGCCCATTGGCCTTGTACGACCTAGGGTTAGTTTTAGGCTGCCTTGGGACGTCCTACCACCTCCTTGGCCGCCACCTGATGTAGGGCAGAACCCTATGTGGACGATCTTTCACGTTTGGAGAGAATCCCTACGAGGAACACGAAGAACGAGCGGAAGAACACGAGGAAATCACGGGGAGGAACGAGGGAAAACACTCAACCAACAAGGAATCGGTCACACAAATGCTAGATCAAAGAACACAAGGAGAGATACATGATTCAAGGTCAACAAAGGACGATACAATCGGTAGCCGTTCTTCTCCGTGAGGAGGTCTTGATGGGGTCCACCCTATGAGGGGGTCTTGAATCCGCTTGGGGATCTTCTCCAGAGAGGTCCTGATCTCCGAGGAGAAGTAGCCAAGTGGATGAGCAAAGCTCTCACACAAATATGAGCTAATCCTTTGCTAACCTAGAAAGGTGGGGAAGAAAGAGTATATATAGTCTAGGGGGCGAAGGGTTACAAGGGCTACGGCCCCAAACAAAGTCAACACTCAGGCGTCGGACGTCCGGAGGTCACCGGTCGTCCGGAGGCTTCGACATGGTCCGGACGTCCGGAGGTCTTGGACGTCCGTAGATTCAGTTGAGGCGTGCATCGGTCGGACGTCCGAAAGCGGCGGTCGTCCGGCTTCAGGAGGTCCGGACGTCCGGAGGCTGTCGATCGTCCGTAGCTTTGGCTCGGGTGATTGTCGTCCGGACGTCCGGCAGCTCAGTCGTCCGTAGATCTGGTTCGGTGTGAAGTTCCGGACGTCCGGAGCGTCGGTCGTCCGTGTGCTGGAGAGGTGTCGGACGTCCGGAGTCTTCCGGTCGTCCGGCCGCTGGGGACTCCGCAGCTCCGTCTTTTTCCGTCTTCTCTTCCAAGCTTCCCTCGCGGATGGTGTAGGTGTTCCTTGGCGCTTGCACTCCTCCTCGTCATCCGTGAAGCTCCGGTCATACCTATGCATGCACCCGAGTGGAGTGTCAAGTAGTATACCATCCTCGAAGGGGTCAAGTGAACACGTGTAAAGGAGAAGATTCACCTTTATGTATGAGAAGTAGAGGTCGACGTGTCACTTGCCAAACGGACTCTTGACATGGTGATGATCAGGATGCTCCGCATCATCCCCTCCCTTGGAAAGGATCCGACCTCGGATCGAAAACCAAATCACCATGGGAAAGAGATGGCGGTGCCCGTGTCAAAGTGGTCGATCACCAAGCTCTCGTCATCTTGAAGCTCGAAATGGGCACTCTCCAATGTCGTGCCATCTTGTGATTCCTTCAAAAGGAGTAAATAGAACAAACACTTGGAAAAACAAATGTGGTTAGCGTTAGTGCAAAACCAAGCATTCAAGAGGTGATGCACCAAACAAGTGTTGTCGTCAAGCATAGCATAGGGTGTGACAAAGGATTGTGACATGGCATGTAAGCATATGAATTGAGCAAAATCAAGGTCATCATGGAAACAAGCATGTAAACGTGAGGTAGAGATGCAAATATGTGTGACAAGAGCATAAGCATCCACCTCGTGGTCATAGCAATCATGCATAAAGCCGACAAATGGTCGATGGTAGGCATAGGAATCATTCACAACACCAAATAAGATGAGATGTCCAAACACATGGGTCAAGTGCAAGACAATCCAAGCATAATATGCATAGGGTGTAGTGAAGATAGTATGGCGCTCAACACAATAGAAAGAGCAATTGTTCATCATGTGTGAGGCAATCAAGTCAAGCATGTAGCAATCAATGGGACATGGCATATGTGAAGTAATGACATTGTTGCAACCAAACATATGAGAGGAGCAAGTAATCCAAGTATTGGATGCAACGCAAGGTACATATATCATGATGCATGGGAATGTGATAATGGCAAGTTGAAGCAAGATCTCTACTAAGTGCGCAATCAAGTGGTCCAAGATGACCAATAAGTCGCACGGTGTAAGCAACACAAGTAGTATGATCCGCAATATCCATGCTCAAGAAAGATGTCACCTTGAAGGCATGTCCTTGTGCATTCTTCACAATGCCAAGCACAAACAAGTGCGATGTAGAATCGTGGTAGAAGGTGGTTCGCTCTCAAGAGCTCGAGTGGTCAACTCACGTGAAGTGGAAGTCGACACAAAGTCCAAGTATCCTACACATGCACAAAGCAAAACAAAGAATGTATGCGCATGGTAGACAAACACATCATCCATCATGATGGTTCTCATCTTTGCACAAAACCATTAGAAGGACAAGTGCATGAATAATATGATGCAACAATGGCAATATTCATGGCACTAGGTATATGGTGCAAAGAAGTAAGACAAGCATGCTGCACAAGGGATATGTCAAAATCTCCAAACAAGTGTGAGAATGCTATGGGGCAATCTCATGAGCAAGATGACAATCATGGTTGCACTCAATACATGGAAGCATGAGAGAGGCAACATATGGAGATATGTGACAAGAAGCAATAACAATCATATGCAAAGCATTTAGATGGTTGTCATCAACCGCATGAAATGGTGATGCAACATAAGCAAGCATAGTAATCAAGTCGTGCAAACTAGTGGAGCGAAGATGCAACACACTAGAAGAAATCATGGCAATCATGTCATGTAAACAAATAATAGGCATAGAAAATGCACATGACATATCGCAAGCACGAGCACAAAGCAAGATGAATGTTTCATCATAGGAATGGGTCATGAATAGAACATGGCAATAGCAAGTGATATCTCCACCAAGCTTGCAAATACACATACAAGTATGAGAGTCAATCATCATGTGTAAAGCAAAGCATGGGTCACAAATGCATGGAAAAGGCATAGGAATGAGCATATCATGCAAAGTGAACATGGCAAGATGGGCATATGATATGTAATGAACAACAACCCATAACCAAGTGAGGGCCATGTAGAAGAAGTGCGCGAAGTCTTTGCGCGAAGAGAGCAGTGGGAAAGACAATCCATGGGATCCCAAATCATCGTTGCTCTCTTGAGCTCGTTTTGTCAACTCGTTGGATTGCGAAGTTGATAAGTATTCATGGGTACCTACACAAAAGAGACACAAACGAAAGAAATTGTGTGTGTGGTAAATGTACACATCATCCATCATGATGTGTATGTGCACGTGTGAGTTAGCACAAGATAAGCATCGCTCCAAGAAATTTGATGCATGGTATAAGAACATGTCATCCATCATGAAGGAATAATTATTATGTATGACACGATGGGGACACAAATTGAGAATGCAAGTATATGGCACATCAATATCATGTTTATTCATGGGGAGCATATGGTGCACACAAGTATTGGGATCATGCAATGAATGGGATGAATCAAAATCTCCTAAAATGTATGAGGAAACTATGGGGTCTCCTCATGAGCAATATCGGAAACATCACATGGAGAAAATGGACAACATCCAAAACAATGCATATCCGAAGCTAGGTGGTCATGGCATGGCATATGAGATAAATGATGCAAAGGAAGCATATCAATATCATCACAAGAAAAACAAATGCCAATAACCATGGGCTTGTCGTCTATGCCATATGTGCAAATTGGGTTTATTTTAATGGCATATGCATAGTCACTATGGAGAGATTGCAAATAAGACATATGGTTGATCTCATGCATAGCATATGACAAGTCAAGCGGATTAGCAAACATGATGTGACCTAAAGAATTGTCACAAGAAATCCTATGTAACATAGCATCGCAACTAATAGACTCCACATGAGAATCATCATATTCATCATAAATTGGCAAATCATCACATGGGGAAATCATACTAGCATGAAGCATGGTACTAGGTGGATCAACATCATGCAAGCAATCAATCGCAAGAATATCCACTAGTGGGACTAGAGCATCACCTTCACCTATGTTACCGTTGTCATTCCACTCAAGTGGTGTAGGTGAGGTGGGAAAGACCAAATGGTGGTCATCATCATCTTGATGGAACCATGTGGGGGGTGCATCATATTCCACCATGGCCATCGTCTTGTCCAAAGGGAGGAGAAGTAAATCGTCGAGGATCGGTAGCGTCATCATAAATGGGACCTAGCACCAAATGAGAAGACACAATAGAGGTAGAGGTCAAGTTGTTAGAAATGGAAATGGCCTCACGAGACCTATCAACTATCTCACTCTCTCTATGTGGTGGTTCACTCACTCCCTCAAAATAGGAGCACTCAAACTCACGTATGGTGGAGTCACTCATCTCAATCAAGTGGTGGGGGTTGTGATGAGGACATCAATACCATTGTTACACCCACAGCCCCTGCTGCTATACATACTGGACCAATTACTAGAGCTCGCGCACGCCAATTGAATTATCAGGTACTTTCGTTTCTTGGTAACGATTCTAATGTTCATGAGAATATGATGCTGCCTAAATTGGATACATTTATTTTGCTCACAAATGAAGGGCCTACCATGGACAAGAAAGATGAATCTTGGAGCAAGTTCAAGCATGGAGATGTTGGCATGCTAAGGGAAACAAGAACGGAGTTACAAGTGATGATTCCAGGACTTTGAAGCCACCCTAATGAGAGCATGAGGCCTTGGACGAAATATACAAGATGCCACTTCATAATATTCGTCCATAGGCTATTCTAGGTGCTGCGTCACCTTATTATTGGGCCAGGCCCATGTAATTTCGAAATACTTAAGTGTAGGCTGTTTTAGAGTCCGTATGTTTGGGGAAACAAGAGTTAGGGTTGGTTTGGACCCCTCCCTCAAGGGCCACGAAATTCCCTCCTCTTTCTCCATATATACAGCCCTTAGGGCGTCGCTTAGAGTTTGGGTTTTGTTTAGATTAAAAGTTCGCCATAGCTGCAACTTCGCGTGCATTTCGCTTGTGTTCAACGACTGCACAAAGGCGCCACGTAACCCCACCTTGATCAATAAAGCTTTCATCTTTTATTCGCAATATCCAGATTGCAATCTCAGTTTCTTGCTTGTTCTTCGTTTGCTCGCAGGAAATGCAGACCCTCGTGGTCGTTGATCGTGCTCCGGCGTGGTCAATAACCTCTCGGAGTTGGTTTAGCGATTGCTAAGGCGCGACGTCCTCGCACGTTCGTAGTCGGATCGTCAAAGTCGACTTCCTCCAAAGCGAAAACCAACATCTCATCGAAAGACGGGACACCTTTGCCTCTATCAGGTTGTGGCTCTCCTCACATGGGAATTGGGGAAACACATATATGGGGCTAGTGGTGAAGTCACTCGCACTCTCAATATGGTGGCTCAAGTCACTCAAGTCATCGGATGTCGCCGTGGTCGAAGGGAAAATCCCATGCTCAACCGTCTCGTAGTCGCTGCCGTGGATGAAGGTCAAGATGGCACATCATCGCCTCGCCGTGGATGAAGGCCGAAGATGGCACAACATCAATCTCGCCTCCTAAGATGGAAGCATCATCCTTGCTCGCCACCTTGTCGCTTGCCTCCAAAGCTTGGTCCTTGAAGGTCTTCGTAGTCGTACTTGTCGCCGCACCATCGTGAAAAAGAGTCAAGGTAGACTCGGCATCATCAATGCCACAAAGAGGAATGGCGGTGAAGTCGCACTTGGAGCATCGTCTTGGAGCTTGTCGGGCTTGGACATCATGGTGGTACTAGCCTCATGCTTGTTGTAGAGCTTGGTCGCCGCGAAGTGTGCTTGGGGTGGAGAAGCCTTGGCCTTCATGAGTTCTTGTTCCGCCTTGAGAGCACCAATGTAATAGTCGCCGATGGACTTGTAGTTCTCGAGGAAGATAGTCTTGGAGATGTCGTTGTTCAATCCCATCATGAAGTGGAACTTCATCGAAATGGGGTCGCCCACACCGGCTCGTCAGAAGGCAATCTTCATCTCCTTGAAGTAATGGCGTCGATGGACTTGGATCCTTGGGTGGTGTTCTCCAATTGGCGCCGGGTTGTTCCGTAGGTTGGAGGCACGAACTCTCGCCGCAAAGCTCTCTTCGTCTTGGGCCAACTCATGTCGTAGTACTCGAAGGTGTGTGAAGCCACCAAGTAGAGGCGTAGTCATGGAAGTTTCTTGTGGCACTTCACTTGATCTTCGGGAGGAACTTGATGTAGCTTGAGGTAGTCGTCCATCAAACGCTCCCACTCGAGGTACTCCTCGGGTTCTTGAGTCCCATAGAAAGGAATCTCGTGGTCGATGTCGAGGTCGTAGTAGCTCGTGGAAGTCATGGACTTGAGCTTGGGGAGCTTCTCTTGAGTGTAGTCTTGGGGTACTTGTTGGCGAAGATGCCGAATATCCGAAGGCGAAGATGCCTTGAAGTCGCTTGGCGAAGATGCCAAGGGAGATGGTGAAGTCATTGAGCGGTTGTTGATGTAGAGCTCTTGACCTTCACGTTCTTGTTGATGATGGTGTCGATGCCGATGTGATCTTGCCGGAGATGGTAGCACGGAAGCATGTGCTCTTGAGCGTCTTCTCAAGATGAGGAAGATCGCTTGTAGGACTTGATGAGGGCTTTGATCTCCTCCATTTTAGCTTGCATCTTGGCGTCGTAGTTGTTTTCCATGGCATCGAACTCGTCGTTGTTGTTGTAGACCGAAGGTGAAATGCCTTGCCTATCCATCACAAGACTCGAGCAAATATGAGTGGGAGAAAGAGAAGAACTTATACCAATGTACCTTGACCGATGTTGAAAATGAATCAAGTTCACTCAAATGCGGACAATGAAATAGCACTATTGGTACCAATCCTTGTCGGTTCTCACACCTACACAAGTAAATCTTATGGAGGAGCTCGGTGAGGATAGTGGCACAAAAATTTAATGCAAAATGTTAGCAAGAGTCAATAATGTTGAAAGAGATTCACAAAGTCGCAAGTGAAACAAATGGACCAATAGCAATATGTGGCACACGGAAACACACACACACGGATAGATAAATGGGGCCGTGCAACCAAGGAATGAGCTCAAAATGTGGAATCCACCAAAATGCTCGTGTTGCACAACTCAAGAGAGACGCTAGCACGATTGCTCAATAGGCGGATACGACACTTGTGCACAACCTATAAGATGCAAAATGGATAAACTCTCTATCCCAAGTATGCTATTTGTGTATGGTTCGGTGTTTCTCACACAATGATCCAAGATGATCAAGTATGATATCATATGATATATTTGATGCTATGGCTATTGCTCACAAGCTCTTTGCTCACTCTTTTTCTTTGCTTAAAAGCTTATTCTCTTTTTTTTCTATGGCCACTTTGCACAATGCACAAACCAAGATAGCTTTTGTGTATATGCGGGAATGATATTGTGACACAATGGATGATATGATGATACCAAGATGATATGGTATGTATGCAATGGATGGTGTAGATCACTAATGTGCACAAGTAACTTTGCCGGCAATACTCAAATGGCTAGTCTCGATAGGTAAGTGACGCAAAATGGGATAAGGGGTTATCAATGCAATTGCAAGGGGAATATACAATGGTGTTGTCGAGGTTACCGCCCTTGCGATGATGAGTGGCGGTGTTCTTGATGTAGATACCAAGATGATGGAAACTCGTCCCTAAGTAGCCGAACACCTTAGGAAACGGAAAAACCGCGAACTCAAAATCTCAAATGACAAATGTCAAAATGGTGGTAGCGGAAATGCGGTGGTGGTTTGCACTTGGCAATGCGGAAGTGGAATGACGGGCTATACACGTGTCGGAGTTGAAGTTGCCGTCCCTAAGTAGCCGAAACACCTTAGGAGACACAAGTCACCACTCGAAAAAGCTCAATCAACAATTGGGTTAAGTTGGGGTGGTCGGAAGTGTATGGTGGGCAAGGTTATGTGGAAGTGGTGGTGGTGGTTGATGAAGAAGCAATCGTCCCTAAGTAGCCGAAACACCTTAGGAGACACGAATCACTACTCAAGCAACCACTAATGCTATGGGGAACAAAATTGGTTAGGTTATGGAAGTCGGTGGTGGTTATGCGGAGGATGTGGCGGAAGCCCTAGGCAAAGATGCCAAAGTTCACAAAATTTGATGGAGTCAAATGATTTTGGTGGTATTTTTGTTGGAAGGGGGATGTCAAGAGCTTTTCAACGAGCCAAAGAACGTCAAAATCGGAGTTCGGATGAATTAGTTATGGACAAAACAAAAATCAGCGAAAGTGCGAAACTACAGGTTACGGACGTCCGGAAAAGGTCGGATGTCCGGGGCGTCGGACGTCCGGAAAGGTCGGAAATCCGTAAATTCGGTGCGGGTTAGGGGTTCCGGTCGTCCGGAAAAGGTCGGACGTCCGGTGCTTCGTGGGGGTCCGGACGTCCGTAAATCGTCGGTCGTCCGGTGGGTCGGGGTCAACTCGAAATTTCAGATCCGGGACGCGATTTTGGGCGAAAATTGGGGATTTCGGGGTCAAAATTCGCGGGATTTTGTGGATGAAAGATGGTGAAAATTGGGGAAATGCTAGATCCACTCGAAACCAAGCAAATCCATGGATCAAAATCAACAAAACTTCATCTAACCAACAAATCACAAAAAAATTTGGGGCTATTTTTGGTGGGGATTTTCGAAATTGGGGAAGAACACAACAAAATCAAGCTAGAAAAAGAGGGGTAGGGGCTCCAAAAACGTGATCAACCTAAGCTCTGATCCATAGATGATGTAGGGCAGAACCCTATGTGGATGATCTTTCACGTTTGGAGAGAATCCCTACGAGGAACACGAAGAACGAGCGGAAGAACACGAGGAAATCACGGGGAGGAACGAGGGAAAACACTCAACCAACAAGGAATCGGTCACACAAATGCTAGATCAAAGAACACAAGGAGAGATACATGATTCAAGGTCAACAAAGGATGATACAATCGGTAGCCGTTCTTCTCCGTGAGGAGGTCTTGATGGGGTCCACCCTATGAGGGGGTCTTGAATCCGCTTGGGGGATCTTCTCCGTAGAGGTCCTGATCTCCGAGGAGAAGTAGCCAAGTGGATGAGCAAAGCTCTCACACAAATATGAGCTAATCCTTTGCTAACCTAGAAAGGTGGGGAAGAAAGAGTATATATAGTCTAGGGGGCGAAGGGTTACCGGAGGTCACCGGTCGTCCGGAGGCTCGACATGGTCCGGACGTCCGGAGGTCTTCGGACGTCCGTAGATTCGGTTCGGGCGTGCATCGGTCGGACGTCCGAAGGCGGCCGGTCGTCCGGGCTTAGGAGGGTCCGGACGTCCGGAGGCTGTCGGTCGTCCGTAGCTTTGGCTCGGGTGATTGTCGTCCGGACGTCCGGCAGCTCGATCGTCCGTAGATCTGGTTCGGGTGTGAAGTTCCGGACGTCCGGAGGGCATCGGTCGTCCGTGTCTTTGGAGAGGTGTCGGACGTCCGAGTCTTCCGGTCGTCCGACCGGGGACTCCGCAGCTCCGTCTTTTCCGTCTTCTCTTCCGGGCTTCCCTCGCGGATGGTGTAGGTGTTCCTTGGCGCTTGCACTCCTCCTCGTCATCCGTGAAGCTCCGGTCATACCTATGCATGCACCCGAGTGGAGTGTCAAGTAGTATACCATCCTCGAAGGGGTCAAGTGAACACGTGTAAAGGAGAAGATTCACCTTTATGTATGAGAAGTAGAGGTCGCACGTGTCACTTGCCAAACGGACTCTTGACATGGTGATGACCGTAGGATGCTCCGCATCACCACCCCTTGATCCTATATAAGTAGATCCATCTACTAGCTTTTTCCTTGGGATTTGTTTAGTTGAAAGTTAGCCATTGCAACTTCGTGTACTTCGTTTGTGTCCAACGACCAGACCAAGACCGCTTACGGATCCCCACCATTATCAATACTTCATATATATTCGCAATATTCAGATTGTTTTATCATATTTTTGCTCGTTCTTCGATTGCTTGCAGGAATAGACCTTCGTGGTCAGGCTGATCGTGCTTCCGGCATCGCCAAGAACCTCGTGGAGATTGGTTTAGCGATTGCTAAGGCGCAACGTCAGTCGTGCGTTTGTAGTCGGATCGTCAAAGTCGACTCCACCAAATCGATAGTTATTATCTCATCGAAAGATCGGGACCCTCGCCTCTATCAAGTGGTATCAGTTTTCAGGTTGCTCGGTGAGATTTTCCAGTTATCCCTAGATTTGATTTATTTTCTTACCTATTGTCCAAGAAAAGGCCACCAGAAAAGTTATATCTATTCATCATTTGTCCTAGCCAGTCCAAGCCATTGCAATTTTCTTTTCATTGTTTGCATTACTGAATTATCGGTTGCATCGTCGTGTCGAGTTGCTGGTCTTAGTGTCTAGTTCCTTTAGAGTTTCGAGTTCTGTTCACATTAGTCACGCCGCCGCTGCATCATTATCCCTTCCGCTGTCCACCATACCATCCATCAATTTCCACCACGTGCTACGCACTATTCATTGTCATAATCATAGTTGAGATCATTCACACATTCGCTTGATCCAATCTGCATCTTATCTAGTTTGTTTTGGAAAAAGAGAAAAAAAAAGAGAGAAAAAAAAAGAGAAAAAAAAAAGAAAAAAAAAGTCAGAGAAAAAAAAGAGAGAAATAAAAAGGAAAAAAAAGTGTGAGAAAAAAAAGAGAGAAGGAAAAAAAATAAAGTTCGGATCTATCTAGACTCAATCTCGTAGCTGAATTCGGATTGGAATCTGTTTTGTGTACTGTTCAGTAAAACAGGCATAACTTCCTCATACGAAGTCCGTTTTGGCTCCGCGAGTACTCAAATTAAAGCTAGAGACGAGCCGCATCTAAATAGTTGCAGAAGCTAGTTCAATATTTGGCACCTCAAAATCGACTTCTAAATAGGTCTTTTTGCCCTTCGAAGTTCGTGAACACAGCTTATTCCAGTTTTTCAAACCAGTTTTAGAATTTTTTGACTCCTCATATCAACTCGGAATTGAGTGATTCTTTTTGCATTGGAAAGCTTGAGTTAGTAGCATTCTTTGAAAAAATCTATCAGAAAATTGGCTCAAACTTTTCAAGAGGAAAATTGGAGAGAGTTGTTGTATATCCTGCTTGGCAGTTGTTCTTCATCATTATCTTTACTGCCGTTGTGATCTTCACTTATATATTGCTGTCCAGAGCTACTTATTATCCTTCATTGATGCTAGTTGTGCTATGCCGTGACCTTATTAGTGTTCTAGGCTCGCGTCTCTAGTCTGGTCTAGCCTAGGACCAGACAAGACCGTCGTTGAGCGTTTATTCAACATTGCATCTTTGAATTGATTATTGCTAATCTTTTGCTACCATATATAGCCAACCCAGCTCCACATATTTCTACACCGTATACGTCGTTCACCGGCAATCGCTTTACACAATCTTCAGAGTTATTTGACACCGCTGGTTGCGGTCACCACCGCTGCATGGTAAGAACTTGTAAGATATTGATATTTGCTACACTGTGAGCGTTTACCACCACATCCTAGTAGTTCATAGGAACATTATTCTCGAATTTTGTTTCTTGTTTCTACTAATCATGACAGGTTAGGAGATAGAAGTTTTTGGATGGCGGACACATCTCCACCATCACGAGAGTTGGGACAACACACACAAGCATATGGTCAGGTTATGTCTTTACCATCATTTGGGGGTAGATTTAATCCTGCTATTTATCTAGCTTGGGAGCTTGAATTAGAAGAAGTTTTTAGTCACCATGATTTTCTGAACTTGAGAGAGTACAAGCTACCACTAGAGCATTTACTGGTTTTGCTTACATTTGGTGGAGTGTACATTGTAAGAAAAACATTGATAACCAACCCATAACTTGGAAAGTTTTGAAAGCTGTAATGAGACAACAATTTTTTCCTCCTTACTATCGTCGTGAATTGCTTCGCAAATTGGAACAATTAAAACAAGGCAATAACACTGTTCATGCTTACTACCAAGAGTTCAAATCTTATATGCATCATTGTGACATAGAAGAATCTGAGAATGATACAATGAATAGATTTTTTGGTGGTTTGAACCATGATATTCAGGCACGATTTCAGTATATTCCTCGTTGCATTACTGGTATGTATGTTCGTGCTTGTACCTTTGAGAGACAGTTACAGGAGGATGCATTGGATGACTACAACACCTACTATTCTAGTCCATGCTCACCACCACCGCTTGGTTCCTCCACCGGTGCACCTAGTAGAGCAGCCACACCTCAGATTGTGAGCACGACATCATCTCAAGAGTATGGTACATTGCCATCATCCGTGCCTACATCAGCTACATCTTTGCAACAAGGTAACTGTAAAGGTATTGATGATATAACTTTACATGAGAATGATGCATGTCTAGTTAACTTGAATACATCATGTGTTGAGTTACCTGTTGATTTGAGCGCATCACCTATTTTAGAGAATCATGTTACTCTCATGAATGCGTCATGTGATCAAACAACTGAAATACCAACAATTTTGAGTGCACCCAATGAATTAACTATTGATGCAAAAGAACCAATGTTTAATCATTTTGATATGACCTCTAATCTTAGTGATGATTCTGTGTCAAATGACGTCTTGCATGTTTGCTTATTTAAGCATGTTGTAGCATGTAAATTTGATGCAAGTAAGGTTTATTCACCAATGTTGGGATGGTTTAATGATGAACATTGTCAATCTTTTGAAATGAATAAGAGCTTCACTTATATGTGCAAACTGAGTTGCAATATTTTCATGCCTTCTACTTCTTGTGATAGTGTTTTGGCTTTAGATTTTATGAACTATGCAAGTTACTCATCTATTCATGTGTCATATGTGCAAAAATCAAGGGAAGTAAAAATGGATGACATATACATATACAACATGTACACCTTGTCTCGCTTTGCTAGCCACATTTCAGATTAAGCAACGCCGAGGACGTCTTTGTTTTCAAGAAGGTGATGATGTTGAGGACATGGCTACCTTCGATACGACCAAAAATATTGCATACATTTATATTTGTGAGGTGATTTCTAATGCAAACTATGCAATAATTTATTTATGTCATCCAGGACAAAAATACTTCACAAACTTTTGTGCCATGTCTAATTGCAGGTGTATGGGACATTTGTACAATCCACATATGAAGATAAGGGAGAAAGAGATGTTTACTTGCTATTCAAAAAGTTTTCTCACGTCACTTTTGGCCCAAGAGAAGATAGAGTCCAAGTCTCGCACGTTCTGGACTCAGATTCTGATAGAGGCAAAGGTGTCCCGTCTTTCGATGAGATGTCGGTTTTCGCTTTGGAGGAAGTCGACTTTGACGATCCGACTACGAACGTGCGAGGACGTCGCGCCTTAGCAATCGCTAAAACAAAACCGTTTGGTTATTGACCACACCGGAGCACGATCAACTCGACCACGCTGGTCTGCTTCCTGCGAGCAAACGAAGAACAAGCAAGAAACTGAGATTGCAATCTGGATATTGCGAATATAAGATGAAAGCTTTATTGATCAAGGTGGGGTTCTGTGATGCCTTTGTCCGGTCGTTGAACACAAACGGCGCACGCCAAGTTGCAGCTATGGCGAACTTTTAATCTAAACAAAACCCAAAGTTCAAACGACGCCCTAAGGGCTGTATATATGGAGGAAGAGGAGGAATTTCGTGGCCCTTGAGGGAGGGGTCCGAAACCATCCCTAACTCTTGTTTCCCCACACATACGGACTCTAAAAACAGCCTATACTTAAGTATTTCGAAATTACATGGGCCTGACCCAATAATAAGGTGACGCAGCACCTAGAATAGCCTATGGACGAATATTATGAAGTGGCATCTTGTATATTTCGTCCAAGGCTTCATGCACCCATTATGGTGGCTTCAAAGTCCTGAAATCATCACTTGTAACTCCGTTCTTGTTCCCCTTGCATGGCATTATCTCCATGCTTGTTCTTGCTCCAATGTCCATCCTTCTCCAAGCTAGGGCCTTCATTTGTAAGCAAAACAAATGTATCCAATTTAGGCAGCATCATATTCTCATGAACATTAGAATCATTACCAAGAAACGAAAGTACCGATAATTTAATTGGCGCATGCGAGCTCTAGTAATTGGTCCGATATATGTAGCAAGAGGGGCTGTGGGTGTAACAATGGTATTGATGTCCTCATCATCCTCCCCTTCTTGAAATGAAGTCGCCCTCGACGGAAGCTCATATTCCTCACCCAAATAAGGCTTCAAATCTGCAATGTTAAAAGTGGGACTAACCCCAAAATCTGCAGGTAGCTCAAGTTTATATGCATTATCATTTATTTTCTCTAACACCTTAAATGGACCATCAGCACGTGGCATTAGCTTTGATTTGCGCAAACTAGGAAACCTATCTCACGCAAATGTAACCAAACAAGATCTCCGGTGCAAAGACAACATGTTTTCTACCCTTATCTCCAAAGACGTTTATATTTAGCATTCATACGCTCAATGTTTTCCTTAGTTATCTCATGCATTTTTAAAATCAATTCAGCACGTTCTTTAGCATCAAAATTAACCTTCTCCAAGATGGAAGAGGCAACAAATCACTAGGTGCACGAGGTAGGAAGCCATACACAATTTCAAAAGGGCACATCTTAGTAGTAGAATGCAATGAACGATTATAAGAAAATTCAATATGAGGCAAGCATTCTTCCCACATTTTCTTATTATTCTTCAAAACAGCCCTAAGCATAGTAGACAATGTTCTATTGACGACTTGGTTTGTCCATCGGTTTGGGGTGACAAGTAGTACTAAAAAGCAGTTTAGTCCCCAACTTAGCCCATAAACATCTCCAAAAGTGGCTAAGAAATTTAGTATCACGATCTGAAACAATAGTATTTGGCACACCATGCAAGCGAATAATTTCACGAAAGAACAAATCAGCAACATTAACAACATCATCGCTTTTATGACATGGTATAAAGTGTGCCATTTTCGAGAATCTATCCACGACACCAACTATGCTATCCTCCCTTCTTTGTTCGAGGTAAACCTAAAACAAAGTCCATAGATATATCCTCCCAAGGAACACTAGGCACTGGCAAAGGCATATATAAACCATGAGGATTGAGTCGTGACTTAGCTTTTTTGACATGTAGTGC
Source organism: Aegilops bicornis (assembly GCA_021605145.1). Taxonomy (NCBI): domain Eukaryota; kingdom Viridiplantae; phylum Streptophyta; class Magnoliopsida; order Poales; family Poaceae; genus Aegilops; species Aegilops bicornis. The sequence goes on from CM038672.1 coordinate 282,915,570, forward strand.
AGCGAGCAACAAAACGCTCAACATCCCGTCTCATCTTTGGCCAAAAGAAATGTGTAGCAAGTATATCCTCCGTCTTCTTCACGCCAAAGTGTCCCATTAATCCTCCTCCATGCGCCTCCTGCAACAACAAAAGACGAACAGAGCTAGCAGGAATGCATAGCTTGTTAGCACGGAACACAAAACCATCATTAATAACGAACTTGTTCCATGTTCTTCCTTCTTTACAATTCTGCATTACATCTTTAAAATCAGCATCATGCACATATTGATCTTTGATGGTCTCCAAACCAAATATTTTGAAGTCAAGTTGTGAAAGCATAGTATATCGACGAGACAAAGCATCGCAATAACATTTTCTTTACCCTTCTTGTGTTTAATGACATAAGGGAAAGTCTCAATGAATTCAACCCATTTAGCATGTCTACGATTCAGTTTAGCTTGACTTTTAATATGTTTCAAAGATTCATGATCAGAATGTATAACAAATTCTTTGGGCCATAAATAATGTTGCCATGTCTCTAAAGTCCGAACAAGAGCATATAATTCTTTGTCATAAGTAGAATAGTTCAGACTAGGCCCACTCAATTTTTCAGAAAAGTATGCAACAGGTTTGCCATCTTGTAATAACACACCTCCTAATCCAATTCCACTAGCATCACATTCAAGCTCAAAAGTCTTATTAAAGTCGGGAAGTTGGAGTAAAGGAGCATGTGTCAACTTATCTTTCAATACCGTGAAGGCTTCTTCCTGTGCGGTACCCCAAACAAAAGGCACATCCTTCTTTGTAAGCTCATTGAGAGGTGCAGCAATGGTGCTAAAGTCTCTCACAAAACGCCTATAGAAACCAGCGAGTCCAAGAAAACTCCTCACTTGTGTGACCGTTTTGGGCTGCGGCCAACTCTCAATAGCTTCAATCTTGGCTTTATCAACTTCAATTCCTGTGGAGTAACAACATAGCCAAGAAAAGATACTCGGTCGGTGCAAAAGGTGCACTTCCCAAGGTTACCAAACAAACGTGCATCACGTAGAGCATTAAAAACAGCACGTAAATGTTCCAAATGTTCTTCCAAAGATTTGCTATAAATCAGTATATCATCAAAGTAAACTACCACAAATCGTCCAATGAAAGCACGTAAAACTTCGTTCATTAATCTCATGAAAGTACTAGGTGCATTAGTTAACCCAAAAGGCATGACTAACCACTCATATAATCCAAACTTAGTTTTAAATGCTGTTTTCCATTCATCTCCCAATTTCATACGAATTTGATGGTATCCACTACATAAATCAACTTTGGAGAATATTGTAGAGCCACTCAATTCATCAAGCATATCATCTAGCCTAGGAATAGGATGACGATAACGAATAGTAATATTATTAATGCCTCTACAATCAACACACATACGCCGACGTACCATCCTTTTTAGGCACTAGTATAATAGGAACAGCACAAGGACTAAGAGATTCGCGTATATAACCTTTGTCGAGCAGCTCACATACTTGACGCATAATCTCCTTCGTCTCCTCTGGATTGGTACGGTATGGTGCGCGGTTGGGTAGCGATGCACCGGGAATTAAGTCAATTTGATGCTCAATCCCTCGAATAGGTGGTAATCCGGTGGCACGCCTTGTGGGAAGACGTCGGCGAACTCCTGCAAAATGTTAGTGACAGCAGGGGCAAAGAGGAAGGCACGTCCTCGAATGAAAATAATGCCTCTTTGCACACAAAAGCATAGCAAACAGATTTGCTAGAATCTAGCTCATCAATATCAGATTTGGTGGCAAATAAACATGCACTTTTCAGTTTAATTTCAGAAGCAACATTAGATGGTTTATTATTAGGCTTCATTTGTTGCTCAAATTCTTTTGCCACAATCTGATTTTCACTCTTATTTTTCTCCTGTTTTGCTTTATTAGCTCTATTAATATCATCTTTCAAAATGGAATCAGGAGTCATAGGAAGCAAAGTAATATTTTTATCCTTGTGAACAAGAGTATCTTGATTGTTTCTACCATGGTGTACAGAATTTTTATCAAATTGCCATGGTCTACCAAGTAATAAGGAACATGCTTGCATAGGTACCACATCACAATCAACATAATCAGCATATGTAGAGATACTAAAATACACACGAACAAAGACGTGTTACCTTAACCTTGCCGCTGTTGTTGAACCATTGGATGTAGTAAGGATGTGGATGTGGTCTTGTGGTGAGAGAAAGCTTCTCCACCATATCCATGCTAGCCAAGTTGTTGCAGCTCCCTCCATCTATGATGACGCCGAATAGAACGTTCCTTCACAACTCCCTTTGTATGGAACAAGTTATGTCTCTGATTTTGCTCAGCTTGTGTAACCTGCACACTCAAAACACGTTGAGCAACTAAACATTCATACCACAAGATCTTCAGCAGCCATGTATTGCGTGTCATGATCGTAATCATCTCCACCGTGTTCTTCATGTGTAATAAGAGCCAAAGTCTCTTCATCATAGTCACTAGCGGACTCATACCCACCATCCTCGGTAGCAATCATCACACGCTGAGATTGGCATTCTCTCATAAAATGTCCTCTTCCCTTACAACGACGACAAATAATATCACTTGTGTGCCCCTGACGCCATGGAAGAAGAAGAGCTACTGTGTAGGCCCAATGAGGTGTGCTCTTGGCGGATAGTGGTGGTTGTGCACCTTTCTTGTATCACGGTTGGAGGTGGCAGCCGGCGGAGGTGCCGGTGTAGTAGAACGTGTGGAAGTAGATGATGCACGTGGTGTCCATGATGAAGGTCGACCTGCAGAAAAGTTAGTTCGGCGCCAACGCCTGTCCGATCCTGCACTTCACGTTCTGCTTTACAAGCAAGATGGAATAATCGAGTGATATTATTATAATCCTTGTAGTCTAGAATGGTCTGAATCTCTCTATTTAATCCACCCAAAAAACGTGCAAGCATAGCTTCATTCTCCTCAACAATACCACATCTAATCAAGCCAGTTTGTAATTCCTGATAATATTCTTCTACCGAATTTTTTCCTTGTCTTAAGCGCTGCAATTTTTGAAGTAATTCACGTTGATAATATGGTGGAACCCAACGAGTACGCATAGCAGTTTTCAAAGCAGCCCAAGTAGCTGGAACAGGATATAATCTACAATGTTCAGACCACCAAACACATGCAAAGCTAGTGAAAGCACAAACAGCAGCAGGAACACGCCTCTCCTCAGGATATTGTAAACATGTAAATCGTTGTTCAGTTTCTAACTCCCAAGTAAGATATATATCAGAACATATCTACCCTCAAATGGTGGAATATTCAATTTCAGTTTAGGGAGATGGTCATGATCTCGTACTGAAGGGAGCCCGAACATTGCCATTATTTGCATGTGGACGACCTGGTGGTTGTGGTGCTTTGGTGGTTGCACGTAATCTTGATGTTGATCAACCTCATCCTCGTAATCTCTCACATAATCATCCTCCCCACCGCAGCAGTTAGGGCCATGTAGTATCAACAAAGAGCACCAGCAGCTTGGCCAGTGAAGAGGGACACGGGAAGCTTCGGCGGAGGGCTGTTTAGCGATGTGGAGGTAGTCCTTGTTGTTGTAGTAGAGGTGCGTTAGGTGCCGCGGTGGTGGTGGTGGTAGACGCGCGAGCAATTCATTAAACTTGGTATCGAGCTTTGTTTCAACGCCTTCTCAATGCCATCTATCTTCTCCATGGCCTCTTCAAATCTATTTAGCAGATCGTCCACCGCCCACTCATCATTTGTTGAAACTTATCATGTAGCGCTTTGTTTGTCATGTTCTCCCGCTTAGTCTCGTCGGCTTGTGATCCTGCCATGGTTAGCAGCAATAGAAACACACAAGAATATGATTCGACAGACTACTAGGAAGTGGTGGTGGTTGTGTGGTGGTCGATCACAAATCCGTCAAGCAAATCTCAAATTCTTACCAGTTCTTACCCAAAGAAGGCGGTGACCAGAACCGATGTAGTCAAAACTCTCAAAGCTTGGATAGAGCGATTACTGTGGAGAGTCAAACGCATACGATGTAGATGTATGTGGAGCTGGGAAGGCTTATAATATGGTAGCAAAAAGGGTCGCAATAATCAATTCAGAGATGCAAAGTTGAATAAACGCTCAACGACAGTCTTGTCTTTGGTCCTAGGCTAGCCCGTGCTAGAGACGCGAGCCTAGAACACTAACAAAATCACGGCGCTGCACGTAAACAAGGGAAAAGCACACTCCGGATTTTTTTCGCTCTTTTTTTTTTTGCGCTGCTTTTTTTTTTGCGCTGCTCTTTTTTTTTTTGCGAAAAATCACTATAATGGCGAGTGTCTCAAAACTCTTCCGAGGTCAAACTGACAGGATGGGCACGAAAAAAAATTTCGACCAATTTTTTTTTTTCGACTGCCCGGACCCAAAAACTGGAAACGGGTCAAAAAAAAACTTTCTATAACGGCGACTGTCTCAATACACTTAGAAACACTTAAAAACAGGATAGCCAGAAAATTTTTCGACAAGTGCGTTTTCGGAAAATTTTGGGCCTAAACGGAGAGTGGTTTCCGGACTCTTTTTTTCTTTTTTTTCGCTCTTTTTTTTTCCGAAACCTACTCCGGCAAGGAAACACGAATCGGAAACTAGATGGATCTCGAAAACAAACCTAATATGAGAAGAACTCGGATTGGTGGTGGATATATGGTGGTGGTATATGGCAGCGGTGGTGGTAGCGGTGGTAGTATATGGATATGGATCGGTGGTGGTATATGGACACGGATTGGTGGTGGTATATGGATATGGATTCGAGCGGTGATGGTAGATGGCGAGGCGATGATGATGGTGCGGTGGCGGCGTGACAACTTATGACCGTAACTCGAAACTCTAAAAGACTAGACGCTAAGACCGGCAACTAGACACGACGATGCAACCGCAAATTCAACAAAGCAAAACCCTAAAAAGATTATGCAAAGGCTCAGATTGGTTCGGATATGATGAACTAACCCTAATTTTTTTTTGTGGCTTTTTCGTGGACTATAGGTATGAAGAACAGACTCGATCTAAACTACGGAAAACTGTAAAATCTCACCAAGCAACCTGAAAATCTGATACCACTTGATAGAGGCAAAGGTGTCCCGTCTTTCGATGAGATGTCGGTTTTCGCTTTGGAGGAAGTCGACTTTGACGATCCGACTACGAACGTGCGAGGACGTCGCGCCTTAGCAATCGCTAAACCAACTCCGAGAGGTTATTGACCACACCGGAGCACGATCAACCTGACCACGCGGGTCTGTTTCCTGCGAGCAAACGAAGAACAAGCAAGAAACTGAGATTGCAATCTGGATATTGCGAATATAAGATGAAAGCTTTATTGATCAAGGTGGGGTTCTGTGACGCCTTTGTGCAGTCGTTGAACACAAACGGCACGCGAAGTTGCAGCTATGGCGAACTTTTAATCTAAACAAAACCCAAAGTCTAAACGACGCCCTAAGGGCTGTATATATGGAGGAAGAGGAGGAATTTCGTGGCCCTTGAGGGAGGGTCCGAAAACATCCCTAACTCTTGTTTCCCCACAATTACTGACTCTAAAAACAGTCTATACTTAAGTATTTCGAAATTACATGGGCCTGGCCCAATAATAAGGTGACGCAGCACCTAGAATAGCCTATGGACGAATATTATGAAGTGGCATCTTGTATATTTCGTCCAAGGCTTCATGCACCCATTATGGTGGCTTCAAAGTCCTGAAATCATCACTTGTAACTCCGTTCTTGTTCCCCTTGCATGGCATTATCTCCATGCTTGTTCTTGCTCCAATGTCCATCCTTCTCCAAGCTAGGGCCTTCATTTGTAAGCAAAACAAATGTATCCAATTTAGGCAGCATCATATTCTCATGAACATTAGAATCATTACCAAGAAACAAAAGTACCTGATAATTTAATTGGCGTGCGCGAGCTCTAGTAATTGGTCCAGTATATGTAGCAGTAGGGGCTGTGGGTGTAACAATGGTATTGATGTCCTCATCAGATTCGGACTGCACAGACATACCTGACTCAAAACGTCAATAACTTTTTCATCCGGACTCCAAATTGGGTGATTCTTTTTTTGTTGGAAAATAGATTTCGTGCACCTTCCAACCCAATTGGATTCACCTTCAAATTCGTCCGGAGCGTTGAGTTATGGACGAAACAATCTGATGCTGCAGCAGAATCCGAGTCAAACTATAAGTCCAAAGGTGTTACGTCACCTCCGCTTGGGCCCATTGGCCTTGTACGACCTAGGGTTAGTTTTAGGCTGCCTTGGGACGTCCTACCACCTCCTTGGCCGCCACCCCTTGATCCTATATAAGTAGATCCATCTACTAGCTTTTTCCTTGGGATTTGTTTAGTTGAAAGTTAGCCATTGCAACTTCGTGTACTTCGTTTGTGTCCAACGACCAGACCAAGACCGCTTACGGATCCCCACCATTATCAATACTTCATATATATTCGCAATATTCAGATTGTTTTATCATATTTTTGCTCGTTCTTGATTGCTTGCAGGAATAGACCTTCGTGGTCGGTGATCGTGCTTCCGGCATCGTCAGTAACCTCAGGAGATTGGTTTAGCGATTGCTAAGGCGCAACGTCGTGCACGTTTGTAGTCGGATCGTCAAAGTCGACTCCACCAAATCGATAGTTATTATCTCATCGAAATATCGGGACCCTCGCCTCTATCAAGCATGCATCCCAAGTAATATGTCCAAGGCTCCACGATCAATAAGCATAGTATGTTTGCACTCAATACAAGGTGATATAAGAGATGCAACTAGTGGAGACAAGAGACAATGATCAAGACAAATCAAGTGAGAGGCATGAACATATATGTCATCAACCCAAGAAAGCAAGTGATAGTGGAATATGGGTGATGCAACATAGCAAGCAATCATAGCGATCAAGTCAAGCAAGCTAGTAGTGCGAAGATGCAACGTACTAGAAGGAATCATGGCAATCATGTCATGTGTGCAAATAGTGGGCATATAAAATGCACATGACATTTCACAAGCATAAATGCAAGATATGAGCAAAATAGCATCAATAGCATGGGGCACATGATAAACATGGCAATAGCAACAAGGATCTCCACCAAGCATGCAAATACACATAGGAGTAGCATAATGGTGAATCATGGGTAGAGGCAAGCAAGGGTCACAAGTGCATGGCAAAGGCATAGAAGCAAGCATAACATGCAAAGTGAACACGATAGAATGGGCATAATGTGACAAGTGGTAAATAGCCCATAGCCGTGTGAGAGCCAAGTAAAAGAGATGCTCGTAGTCCTTGCGCGAAGGGAACTGTGGTAAGGATAGTCCACGGGATCCCAAGTCATCATTGCTCTCAAGAGCTCGTTTCGTCAACTCATGGGATTGAGAAGTTGACGAGTATACGTGAGTACCTACAAAAAACAAAGACAAAGGGAAAATTGTGTGTGCGTGGTAGATGTACACATCATCCATCATGATGCGCACGTGCATGTGTCGGTTAGCACACAATATCCAATGCTCAAATAAATGAGATGCGTGATATAGAGATATGTCATCCATCATGATAGGTTTGTTGTTATGTATAGCATAATGGAGACTCAAATTGTGTAATGCATCATGAGCAATATCTAGAGCATTGTTATTCATGGAATGCATATGGTGCAAGCAATCATTGAAATCATGCAAAAAATGGGATGAATCAAAATCTCCTAATATGTACGAGGAAACTATGGGGGTCTCCTCATGAGCATTAATGGAAACATCACATGGAGAATATTGACAACATCCAAAACAATGCATATTTGGAACAATGTGATCATGGCATGACATAGTAGATGAATTGCGCAAATCATGTAAAGGAAGCATGGCAATATCATCACAAGAGAAGCAAAAGCCAATGACCATCATCTCGTCATCTATGCCATAAGTGCAAATGGGATTTATTTTAATGGGGCATGCATAGTTACTATGTTGAGATTGAAATGAGGCTATATGGGAGATCTCACTCATAGCATATGACAAGTTCAATGGATTGTCAAACATGAAGTGACCAATAGAATTTTCACAAGGTATCCTATGAAGCATAGCATCACAACTAGGCAACTCAACATGCTCATCATCATATTCATCATAAATAGGTAAGTTAAGACATGAAGAAGTCGCACTAGCATGAAGCATGGGAATAGGAGGGTCAACATCATGGGGGCAATCGAAGTCAAGAGAGTCCACTAGTGGGACAAGAGAAGCACGATCACCTATTTTACCTTTGGAGCATCGCTCATGTGGTGTAGGTGAGGTGTCGAAGAACAAGTCATTGTCATCTTCATCATGATGGAACCATGTGGGGGGTGCATCATCGTCCACCATGGCCATCGGTTTTCCCTTTGGAGGGATGGACTCCTCGAGGATAGGCATGTCGTCATGTAGGAGACCTAGCACCAAAGAAGAAAACACGCTAGGAGTAGAGGTTAAGTCATTAGAAATCATAGTGGCCTCACATGCCGTCTCAACTACCTCACTCACTAAGTGTGGTGGCTCACTCACTTCCTCAAGGATGCTCTCACTCATATGGTTGGTGGAGTCACTCTAGTTGCGCTCAACCTCACATAGGATGTGTGGCATGCTCTCATGTGTGGGGCTAGTGGTGGTCACACTCATCCTCTCATAGGAAATGCTCTCAATGTCACGTATGGTGGAGTCACTCATCTCACTCATGGGTTGGTGGCTCTCCTCACATGGCAATTGGGTCATCTCATGATATGTGGGTGTCGGAGAGATGTTGGTGCAAATGTCTCCATGCGCGGTCGCGTAGCTTGACTCGGAGTATGAGTCCGATGTGGGCGTCGTCTTCATGTTATTGAAGAGGTTCGCGCTCGTCGCCGTGGTCGAAGGGGATGGCCCTTGCTCGACCTTCTTGTCACCGTCTTCGTGTGTGAGGCCCATATGATGTGGCACCTCGTAGCTCGTCTCCATGACCGAAGGGAATTTCCCATGCTCGGCCATCTTCCTTGAGGGGCTTCCGAAGATGGAAGTGTCGCCCTCGCTCATAGGTAGTCGCCTTGGACTTGATGAAGTCGATGTAGGCGTACTCGTGGGAAGTAGGCGAAGATGCCGTACGTCCAAAGGCGAAGATGCCTTGATAGCACTTGGCGAAGATGCCGAAGTGGTTGGTGTAGCCGTAGCTCCGTCGTGGTGGTGGTCGTCTCGCGATCTTCTTTTGTGCTCATGAAGCTTGGACTTGGCGTGAAGTAGAGCTTGTTGGGACTTGTGCATTTGTGCTTGGCGAGCATCTTCATGATGATGGTGTCGTTGTCGCACTTGAGCTCGTAGTAGATGTCGTTCGTTGTCGTCGTGCGCATGATGCTTGGAGGTGACTTGCCCTACATGACGATGTGGATCACGAACGTGATCGTGGTCGCCATGTAGATGTGGACGAGGACGATTTGCACTTGCATCTTTTTCGCTTCAAGACTTGTGGCTTGAATGTCGCCGCCTTAAAGATGGCGAAGGGGAAGAAGACTTGATCCAAGCTCTAATCTCCTCCATCCTTGCATCTTGCTCCTCTTTATGTGCGGAAAGCTTCTTGTCGATGTAGTCCCTTTTCCTTGCTTCGGATAGATGAATGTTGATGGAGAGGTTCTCCATGCGCTCTTGCAATCTTGATTGTGCGCCTTGCATTTGTCGTTGTAGATCGAAGATTGACGCTTTGGTGATGTAGTTGTTCACGCTGTCGTCGTAGTCGAAGACCGGAGATGAAATGCCTTGCCTATCCATCACAAGACTCGAGCAAATATGAGTGGGAGAAATAGAAGAACTTATACCAAATGTACCTTGACCGATTTTGAAAATGGATCAATGATCACTCAATGTGTAACAAGGAAATAGCACAATTGGTACCAATTCTTGTCGGTTTCTCACACCTACACAAATAAGGCTTATGGTGGAGCTCGGTGAGGATAGCGGCACAAAAATTTGATGCAAAATGTTAGCAAGAGTCAATAATGTTGAAAGAGATTCACAAATTCGCAAGTGAAACAAGTAGACCAATAGCAAAGAATGGCACACGGAAACGCACACACGGATAGATAAATGGGGTCGTGCAACCAAGGAATGAGCTCAAAATTTGGAATCCACCAAAACGCTCGTGTTGCACAACTCAAGAGAGACGCTAGCACGATTCCTCAATAGGCGGATACGACACTTGTGCACAACCTATAAGATGCAAAATGGATAAACTTTGTATCCCAAGTATGCTATGTATGTATGGTTCCCGGTGTTTCTCTCAAGATGATCCAAGATGATCGGATATGACAATCTTATATTGATGTAGGGCGGAACCCTACGTGGACGATCTTTCACGTTGGAGCGGATCCTACGGGGAGACACGAAGAACGAGCGGAAGAACACGAGGAAATCACGGGGAGGAACGAGGGAAAACACTCAACCAACAAGGAATCGGTTACACAAATGCTAGATTAAAGAACACAAAGAGAGATACATGATTCAAGGTCAACAAAGGACGATACAAACGGTAGCCGTTCTTCTCCGTGAGGAGGTCTTGATGGGGGCCACCCAAGAGGGGTCTTGAATCCAAGGTGGATCTTCTCCAAAGAGGGGCCTCGGTCTCTCGTGGAGTAGATCCAGTATGGATAATGAAGCTCTATCTATGAGCTAAATCAACGCTAACCCTAACTAGGAGGAGGTGGAGGAGTATATATAGTCATGGGCCGCGAAGGGGTAAGTGGAGGATACATGGACTTGGTCCAATACACTGTGCGCAGACAGGCGTCGGACGTCCGGAGGGTTCCGGTCGTTCGGAGGCTCGGGAAGGTCCGAACGTCCGGAGCTCTTCGGACATCCGTAGATTCGGCTCGGGTGCGCATCGGTCGGACGTCCGGTGGGGGCCGGTCGACCGGAGGCGCGAGAGGTCCCGGACGTCCGGAGTTCTTCGGATGTCCGCAGATTCGGTTCGGTGGTCGCTGCACGGTCGTCCGGAGGGCGGTCGTCCGAACTGGGAGTCGTCGGACGTCCGGTCCTGGTCGGACGTCCGGCCAGCTTAACCAGGCAGCTTCTTCTCTTGGTCCGTGTACTTGGTGTCCTCGCCGTCTTGTCCATGGTCTTCCTCCTTGTTCCTGGTCATGCATAGCACATATATTTGAGGTAGTAACCATGTCTCACATGTGGGAAGTGAAGGTTCGGAGAGGAGCGAGTTCACCTTGTGTCCAATGGCGATTGTTCGAGGTCTCGTCATATGTCCACTTGGGGCTTGGAGAGTAGTGGGAGTGTACATGGGGATGAACGTGGGATGCTCGCATCATCTCCCCCTTGGGAAAGATCCGACCTCGGATCGTGATCCTCATCACCATGGAAGCGGTTGTCGAGAGCGGACTTGTAGTTGGACGAAGTTGAAGACATGGAGGAATCCAAGTAGTCCAAGGTGTCGCGGAGTGATAGACATGCAAAAGAGCAAACACAAGCAACACTCGAAAATACAATGGTTAACTCACACAAAGTGTCCATCATGTAAGAATGAGTCCGTCCAAAGGAATTGTTGATGACAAGGCATGAAATGCTTATCCAAATGATGTAAAATGACATGTAAAGCATTCATGAGAGAAAATTCATGCATTGGGACAACAAAGGTGTCGTGAATGTGATCAATGCTACCACGGTGCAAAATAATGTCATAGTGAGACGGTTTATCAATAGCATGAATATGGCAATGGATGCTCAATATGATTATGTTATCATGCAATTGATGGTAGGCAATATGATCATGATGTATGAATATGCCATCAAGAAAGATCACAACAAATTTGCTAAGAAAATGCACATGCTCATATATCATGGATGACATGGAAATAGATGCAACAAGACAAGCATAATGTGAGTCAATCCATGCATGGGGTGTAAACTTGTGGTGAGTATGATATGTCCATCGAACATGACATGTATGAGCACAATCAACAAATATGGAGGTGTTGGTGTACCCAAGCTCGATGTCGAGGTATGAGTGGAGTTCCGAAGATGCATCCAATAAGTGCGAGCGCTCCTCAATGTGAAGGTCCATGTAGCCAATCTCCAATGTCGCTCCTCCGTTCACGAGATGTATCATGTAGACAACAAGAAGGAAACAACAATGAAAGAGTGACCCATCCAATATGTGTATTTGAGGTTTGGGGAAGGAGGTCACCTTTAGGAGGTTCTCAAGGATGATAGAGTTGTGCATCTTGTATGCCTTCACATAACCAAGTTGTCTCGTGATGTTACCGCCTTGTGAATCCTTCAAAATGAAAGAACATGACAAACACTCGGAAAAACAAATGAGGTTAGTGCAAATGCAAGACCTATCATTCGAGGGGAGATACCCAACAAGTGTTTTCATCATTCTTATCATAAGAAAGAACAAGGTGTGGTATTGTATGAAAGCATATGATGCAACTACAACCAAATACAATAGGCTTAAGTAAGCAAGCATGCATCCCAAGTAATATGTCCAAGGCTCCACGATCAATAAGCATAGTATGGTTGCACTCAATACAAGGTGATATGAGAGATGCAACTAATGGAGACAAGAGACAATGATCAAGACAAATCAAGTGAGAGGCATGAACATATATGTCATCAACCCAAGAAAGCGAGTAATGGAACATGGGTGATGCGACAAAGCAAGCAATCATAGAGATCAAGTCAAGCAAGCTAGTAGTGCGAAGATGCAACGTACTAGAAGGAATCATGGCAAGCATGTCATGTGTGCAAATAGTGGGCATACAAGATGCACATGACATTTCACAAGCATAAAGGCAAGATATGAGCAAAATAGCATCAATAGCATGGGGCACATGATAAACATGGCAATAGCAACAAGGATCTCCACCAAGCATGCAAATACACATAGAAGTAGCATAATGGTGAATCATATGTAAGTGCAAGCAAGGGTCACAATTGCATGTCAAAGTTATGGAAAGAGGCATAGCATGCAAAGTGAACACGAGAAAATGGGCATAACGTAACAAGTGATAAATAGCCCATAGCCGTGTGAGAGACAAGTAAAAGAGATGCGTGTAGTCCTTGCGCCAAAAGGAATGGTGGGGATGAAAGTCCACGGGATCCCAAGTCATCATTGCTCTCAAGAGCTCGTTTAAATCAACTCTTGGGATTGAGATGTTGACGAGTATATGCGATACCTACACAAAACAAAGACAAAGGAAAAATTGTGTGTGCGTGGTAGATGTACGCATCATCCATCATGATGCGACGATGCTTGTGTTGGTTAGCACAAAATAGCCAATGCTCAAATAAATGAGATGCGTGATATAGAAATATGTCATCCATCATGATAGGTTTGTTGTTATGTATAGCATAATGGAGACTCAAATTGTGTAATGCATCATGAGCAATATCTAGAGCATTGTTATTCATGGAATGCATATGGTGCAAGCAATCATGGAAATCATGCAAAATATGGGATGAATCAAAATCTCCGAATATGTATGAGGAAACTATGGGGGTCTCCTCATGAGCATGAGTAGCAACATCACATGGAGAATATTGGCAACATCCAAAACAATGCATATTTGGTGCAATGTGATCATGGCATAACATAGTAGATGAATTGCGCAAATCATGTAAAGGAAGCATGGCAATATCATCACAAGAGAAACAAAAGCCAATGACCATCATCTCGTCATCTATGCCATAAGTGCAAATAGGGTTTATTTTAATGGGGCATGCATAGTTACTATGTTGAGATTGAAATGATGCAATATGGGAGATCTCACTCATAGCATATGACAAGTTCAAAGGATTATCAAACATAATGTGACCAATAGGATTTTCACAAGATATCCTATGGAGCATAGCATCACAACTAGGTAACTCAACATGCTCATCATCATATTCATCATAAATAGGTAAGTTTAGGCATGAAGAAGTCTCACTAGCATGAAGCATATGAATAGGTGGGTCAACATCATGGGAGCGATCAATGGTAAGAGAGTCCACTAGTGGGACAAGAGAAGCATCATCACCTATGTTACCTTTGGAGCGCCGCTCATGTGTTGTATGTGAGGTGTTGAAGATCGTCTCGTTGTCATCTTCATCTTGATGGAACCATGTGGGGGGTGTATCATCGTCCACCATGGCCATCGTCGTCTCCAATGTAGGGATGGACTCTGCCGAGGATAGGCATGTCGTCATGTAGGAGACCTAGCACCAAAGAAGAAAACACACTAGGAGTAGAGGTTAAGTCGTTAGAAATCATAGTGGCCTCATGTGCCGTGGTCAACTACCTCACTCACTAAGTGTTGTGGCTCACTCACTCCCACAAGGATGCTCTCACCGTATGGTGGGTGGAGTCACTCAAATGGCGCTCAACCTCACATAGGATGTGTGCCATGCTCTCATGTGTGGGGCTAGTGGTGGTCACACTCATTCTCTCATAGGAAATGCTCTCAATGTCACGTATGGTGGAGTCACTCATGTCACTCATGGGGTGGTGGCTCTCCTCACATGGTAATTGGGTCATCTCGACAGATGTGGGTGTCGGAGAGATGTAGGTGCAAATGTCTCCATGCGCGGTCGCGTAGCTTGACTCGGAGTATGAGTCCAATGTGGGCGTCGTCTTCATGTTGTTGAAGAGGTTCGCGCTCGTCGCCGTGGTCGAAGGGGATGGCCCTTGTTCGACCGTCTTGTCACCGTCTTGGTGTTGGAGGCCCATATGATGTGGCACCTCATAGCTCGTCTCCATGACCGAAGGGAGTTTCCCATGCTCGGCCATCTTCCTTGAGGGGCTTAGAAGATGGAAGTGTCGCCCTCGCTTGTAGGTGGTCGCCTTGGACTTGATGAAGTCGATGTAGGCGTACACGTGGGAAGTAGGCGAAGATGTCGTACGTCCAAAGGCGAAGATGCCTTGAGAACACTTGGCGAAGATGCCGAAGTGGTTGATGTAGCCGTAGCGCCGTCTTGGTGGTGCTCGTCTCGCGGTCTTCTGTTGTGCTTATGAAGCTTCGACTTGGCGTGAAGTAGGGCTTGTTGGGACTTGTGCATTTGCGCTTGTGGAGCATCTTCATGATGATGATGTCATTGTAGATGTGGTTTGTCGTCGTCGTGCACATGATGCTTGGCTGTGACTTTCCCTTCATGACGATATTGATCACGAACGTGATGGTGGTCGCCATGTAGATGTGGACGAGGACGATTTGCACTTGCATCTTTTTCGCGCTCAAGACTTGTGGCTTGAATGTCGCCGCCTTGAAGATGACGAAGGGAAGAAGACTTGATCAAGGCCGAATCTCCTCCATCCTTGCATCTTGCTCCTCTTTATGTGCGGCAAGCTTCTTGTCGAAGTAGTCCCTTCTCCTTGCTTCGGAGTGACGAATGTCGATGGAGATGTTCTCGATGCGCTCTCGCAATCTTGATTGTGTGCCTTGCACTTGTCGTTGTAGATCGAAGATAGACGCTTTGGTGATGTAGTTGTTCACGCCGTCGTTGTTGTCGAGGACCGGAGATGAAATGCCTTGCCTATCCATCACAAGACTCGAGCAAATATGAGTGGGAGAAAGAGAAGAACTTATGCCAATGTACCTTGACCGATGTTGACAATGAATCAAGTTCACTCAAATGCGGACAATGAAATAGCACTATTGGTACCAATCCTTGTCGGTTCTCACACCTACACAAGTAAAGCTTATGGAGGAGCTCGGTGAGGATAGTGGCACAAAAATTTAATGCAAAATGTTAGCAAGAGTCAATAATGTTGAAAGAGATTCACAAATTCTCAAGCGAAACAAATGGATCAATAGCAAAGAATGGAACACGGAAACACACACACGGATAGATAAATGGGGTCGTGCAACCAAGGAATGAGCACAAAATGTGGAATCCACGGAAAACGCTCGTGTTGCACAACTCAAGAGAGACGCTAGCACAATTGCTCAATAGGCGGATACGACACTTGTGCACAACCTATTTGATGCAAAATGGATAAACTTCTATCCCAAGTATGCTATGTATGTATGGTTCGGTGTTTCTCTCAAGATGATCCAAGATGATCGGATATGACAATCTTATATGCAATATGGTATGATGCTATGGCACTTGCTTACAAGCTTCTTTGCTCTCTTTCTTTTGCTTAAAAGCTTTATTTTTTTTGTATGGCCACTTTGCACAATGCACAAACCAAGATAGCAATTGTGTATATGCGGGAACAAACTTGAGACACAATGGATGATATGATACCAATATATGCACCACAATGATATGGTATATATGCTATGGGAAGTATGATGATGAGGACATCAATACCATTGTTACACCCACAGCCCCTACTGCTACATATACTGGACCAATTACTAGAGCTCGCGCACGCCAATTAAATTATCAGGTACTTTCGTTTCTTGGTAATGATTCTAATGTTCATGAGAATATGATGCTGCCTAAATTGGATACATTTGTTTTGCTTACAAATGAAGGCCCTAGCTTGGAGAAGGATGGACATTGGAGCAAGAACAAGCATGGAGATAATGCCATGCTAAGGGGAACAAGAACGGAGTTACAAGTGATGATTTCAGGACTTTGAAGCCACCATAATAGGTGCATGAAGCCTTGGACGAAATATACAAGATGCCACTTCATAATATTCGTCCATAGGCTATTCTAGGTGGCGTCACCTTATTATTGGGCCAGGCCCATGTAATTTCGAAATACTTAAGTATAGGCTGTTTTTAGAGTCCGTGTGTGGGGAAACAAGAGTTAGGGATGGTTTCGGACCCCTCCCTCAAGGGCCACGAAATTCCTCCTCTTCCTCCATATATACAGCCCTTAGGGCGTCGTTTAGACTTTGGGTTTTGTTTAGATTAAAAGTTCGCCATAGCTGCAACTTCGCGTGCATTTCGTTTGTGTTCAACGACCGGACAAAGGCGTCCACAGAACCCCACCTTGATCAATAAAGCTTTCATCTTATATTCGCAATATCCAGATTGCAATCTCAGTTTCTTGCTTGTTCTTCGTTTGCTCGCAGGAAATGCAGACCCTCGTGGTCGAGTTGATCGTGCTCGGCGTGGTCAATAACCTCTCGGAGTTGGTTTAGCGATTGCTAAGGCGCGACGTCCTAGCACGTTCGTAGTCGGATCGTCAAAGTCGACTTCCTCCAAAGCGAAAACCAACATCTCATCGAAAGACGGGACACCTTTGCCTTTATCAAGTGGTATCAGATTTTCAGGTTGCTCGGTGAGATTTTACAGTTTTCCGTAGTTTAGATCGAGTCTGTTCTTCATACCTATAGTCCACGAAAAAGCCACAAAGAAAAAAAATTAGGGTTAGTTCATCATATCCGAACCAATCGAGCCTTTGCATAATCTTTTAGGGTTTTGCTTTGTTGAATTTGCGGTTGCATCGTGCGTGTCTAGTTGCTGGTCTTAGCGTCTAGTCTTTTAGAGTTTCGAGTTACGGTCATAAGTTGTCACGCCGCCACCGCACCATCATCATCGCCCTGCCACCTACCATCACCGCTCCGAATCCGTATCCATATACCACCACCAATCCGTGTTCATATACCACCACCGATCCATATCCATATACTACCACCGCTACCACCACCGCTGCCATATACCACCACCATATATCCACCACCAATCCGAGTTCTTCTCATATTAGGTTTGTTTTCGAGATCCATCTAGTTTCCGATTCGTGTTTCCTTGCCGGAGTAGGTTCCGGAAACCACCCTCCGTTTAGGCCCAAAATTTTCCGAAAACGCACTTGTCGAAAAATTTTCTGGCTATCCTGTTTTTAAGTGTTTCTAAGTGTATTGAGGCGATCGCCATTATAGAAAGTTTTTTGACCCGTTTCAGTTTTTGGGTCCGGCGTTCGAAAAAAAAAAAAATTTAGTCGAAAAATTTCGTGCCCATCCTGTCGGTTTGACTGGGAAGATTTTTGAGACACTCGCCATTATAGTGATTTTTCGCAAAAAAAAAAGAGCAGCAAAAAAAAAAGCAGCAAAAAAAAAAGAAAAAAAAAAAGCGAAAAAAAAAAATTTCCAGTGTGCTTTTCCGTTGTTTCCGTGCAGCGCCGTGATTTTGTTAGTGTTCTAGGCTCGCGTCTCTAGCACGGTCTAGCCTAGGACCAAAGACAAGATCTGCGTCGTTGAGCGTTTATTCAACTTTGCATCTCTGAATTGATTATTCTTGACCCTTTTGCTACCATATTATAAGCCTTCCCAGCTCCACATACATCTACATCGTGCGTTTGACTCTCCCCAGTAATCGCTCTATCCAAGCTTTGAGAGTTTTGACTACATCGGTTGCGGTCACCGCTTTCTTCTTTGGGTAAGAACTGGTAAGAATTTGAGATTTGCTTGACGGATTTGTGACTGTCCACCACACAACCACCACCACTTCCTAGTAGTCTGTCGAATCATATTCTTGTGTGTTTCTATTGCTGCTAACCATGGCAGGATCATGTCATTTAGACCGACCGGGAGAACATGACAAACAAAGCGCTACATGATAAGTTTCAACAAATGATGAGTGGGCAGGTGGACGATGTGCTAAATAGATTTGAAGAGGCCATGGAGAAGATAGATGGCATTGAGAAGGCGTCAAACAAAGCTCGATACCAAGTTTAATGAATTGCTCATGCGTCTACCACCACCACCACCGGCGGCACCTAACGCACCTCTACTACAACAACAAGGACTACCTCCACATCATGAAACAGCCCTCCGCCGAAGCTTCCCGTGTCCCTCTTCACTGGCCAAGCTGCTGGTGCTTCTTGTTGATACTTCGTGGCTCCTGCTGCTGCGGTGGGGAGGATGATTATGTGAGAGATTACGAGGATGAGGTTGATCAACATCAAGATTACTCGTGCCACCACCGGCACCACAACCACCGTGTCGTCCACATGCAAATAATGGCAATGTTCGGGCTCCCCTTCAGTGCGAGATCATGACCATCTCCCTAAACTGAAATTGAATATTCCACCATTTGAGGGTAGATATGTTCCTGATATATATCTTACTTGGGAGTTAGAAACTGAACAACGATTTACATGTTTACAATATCCTGAGGTGAGACGTGTTCCTGCTGCTGTTTGTGCTTTCACTAGCTTTGCATGTGTTTGGTTGTGTGAACATTGTAGATTATATCCTGTTCCAGCTACTTGGGCTGCTTTGAAAACTGCTATGCGTACTCGTTGGGTTCCACCATATTATCAACGTGAATTACTTCAAAAATTGCAGCGCTTAAGACAAGGAAAAAATTCGGTGAAGAATATTATCAGGAATTACAAACTGGCTTGATTAGATGTGGTATTGTTGAGGAGAATGAAGCTATGCTTGCACGTTTTCGGGTGGATTAAATAGAGAGATTCAGACCATTCTAGACTACAAGGATTATAATAATATCACTCGATTATTCCATCTTGCTTGTAAAGCTGAACGTGAAGTGCAGGATCGACAGCGTTGGCGCGAACTAACTTTTCTCGCAGGTCGACCTTCATCATGGACACCACGTGCATCATCTACTTCCACACGTTCTACTAGACCGGCACCTCCGTCGGCTGCCACCTCCAACCGTGATACAAGAAAGCAGGCACAACCACCACTATCTCGCCAAGAGCACACCGCTTGGGCCTACACATGAGCTCTTCTTCTTCCATGGCGTCAACAGGGCACACAAGTGATATTATTTGTCGTCGTTGTAAGGGAAGAGGACATTTTATGAGAGAATGCCAATCTCAGCGTGTGATGATTGCTCTTGAGGATGGTGGGTATGAGTCCGCTAGTGACTATGATGAAGAGACTTTGGCTCTTATTACACATGAAGAACACGGTGGAGATGATTACGATCATGACACGCAATACATGGCTGCCGAAGATCTTGTGGTATGAATGTTTAGTTGCTCAACGTGTTTTGAGTGTGCAGGTTACACAAGCTGAGCAAAATCAGAGACATAACTTGTTCCATACAAAGGGAGTTGTGAAGGAACGTTCTATTCAAGCGTCATCATAGATGGAGGGAGCTGCAACAACTTGGCTAGCATGGATATGGTGGAGAAGCTTTCTCTCACCACAAGACCACATCCCCATCCTTACTACATCCAATGGTTCAACAACAGCGGCAAGGTTAAGGTAACACGTCTTGTTCGTGTGTATTTTAGTATCTCTACATATGCTGATTATGTTGATTGTGATGTGGTACCTATGCAAGCATGTTCCTTATTACTTGGTAGACCATGGCAATTTGATAAAAATTCTGTACACCATGGTAGAAACAATCAGTATACTCTTGTTCACAAGGATAAAATATTACTTTGCTTCCTATGACTCCTGATTCCATTTTGAAAGATGATATTAATAGAGCTAATAAAGCAAAACAGGAGAAAAATAAGAGTGAAAATCAGATTGTGGCAAAAGAATTTGAGCAACAAATGAAGCCTAATAATAAACCATCTAATGTTGCTTCTGAAATTAAACTGAAAAGTGCATGTTTATTTGCCACCAAATCTGATATTGATGAGCTAGATTCTAGCAAATCTGTTTGCTATGCTTTTGTGTGCAAAGAGGCATTATTTTCATTCGAGGACGTGCCTTCCTCTTTGCCCTCTTTGTCACTAACATTTTGCAGGAGTTCGCCGACGTCTTCCCACAAGACGTGCCACCGGATTACCACCTATTCGAGGGATTGAGCATCAAATTGACTTAATTCCGGTGCATCGCTACCCAACCGCGCACCATACCGTACCAATCCAGAGGAGACGAAGGAGATTATCGTCAAGTACAGGAGCTGCTCGACAAAGGTTATATCTGCGAATCTCTTAGTCCTTGTGCTGTTCCTATTATACTAGTGCCTAAAAAGGATGGTACGTCGGCGTATGTGTGTTGATTGTAGAGGCATTAATAATATTACTATTCGTTATCGTCATCCTATTCCTAGGCTAGATGATATGCTTGATGAATTGAGTGGCTCTACAATATTCTCCAAAGTTGATTTGCGTAGTGGATACCATCAAATTCGTATGAAATTGGGAGATGAATGGAAAACAGCATTTAAAACTAAGTTTGGATTATATGAGTGGTTAGTCATGCCTTTTGGGTTAACTAATGCACCTAGTACTTTCATGAGATTAATGAACGAAGTTTTACGTGCTTTCATTGGACGATTTGTGGTAGTTTACTTTGATGCTATACTGATTTGTAGCAAATCTTTGGAAGAACATTTGGAACATTTACGTGCTGTTTTTAATGCTCTACGTGATGCACGTTTGTTTGGTAACCTTGGGAAGTGCACCTTTTGCACCGACCGAGTATCTTTTCTTGGCTATGTTGTTACTCCACAGGGAATTGAAGTTGATAAAGCCAAGATTGAAGCTATTGAGAGTTGGCCGCAGCCCAAAGCGGTCACACAAGTGAGGAGTTTTCTTGGACTCGCTGGTTTCTATAGGCGTTTTGTGAGAGACTTTAGCACCATTGCTGCACCTCTCAATGAGCTTACAAAGAAGGATGTGCCTTTTGTTTGGGGTACCGCAGAGGAAGAAGCCTTCACGGTATTGAAAGATAAGTTGACACATGCTCCTTTACTCCAACTTCCTGACTTTAATAAGACTTTTGAGCTTGAATGTGATGCTAGTGGAATTGGATTAGGAGGTGTGTTATTACAAGATGGCAAACCTGTTGCATACTTTTACGAAAAATTGAGTGGGCCTAGTCTGAACTATTCTACTTATGACAAAGAATTATATGCTCTTGTTCGGACTTTAGAGACATGGCAACATTATTTATGGCCCAAAGAATTTGTTATACATTCTGATCATGAATCTTTGAAACATATTAAAAGTCAAGCTAAACTGAATCGTAGACATGCTAAATGGGTTGAATTCATTGAGACTTTCCCTTATGTCATTAAACACAAGAAGGGTAAAGAAAATGTTATTGCTGATGCTTTGTCTCGTCGATATACTATGCTTTCACAACTTGACTTCAAAATATTTGGTTTGGAGACCATCAAAGATCAATATGTGCATGATGCTGATTTTAAAGATGTAATGCAGAATTGTAAAGAAGGAAGAACATGGAACAAGTTCGTTATTAATGATGGTTTTGTGTTCCGTGCTAACAAGCTATGCATTCCTGCTAGCTCTGTTCGTCTTTTGTTGTTGAAGGAGGCGCATGGAGGAGTATTAATGGGACACTTTGGCGTGAAGAATATGGAGGATATACTTGCTACACATTTCTTTTGGCCAAAGATGAGACGGGATGTTGAGCGTTTTGTTGCTCATTGCACTACATGTCAAAAAGCTAAGTCACGACTCAATCCTCATGGTTTATATATGCCTTTGCCAGTTCCTAGTGTTCCTTGGGAGGATATATCTATGGACTTTGTTTTAGGTTTACCTCGAACAAAGAAGGGAGGATAGCATATTTGTTGTCGTGGATAGATTCTCGAAAATGGCACACTTTATACCATGTCATAAAAGCGATGATCTCATTAATGTTGCTGATTTGTTCTTTCGTGAAATTATTCGCTTGCATGGTGTGCCAAATACTATTGTTTCAGATCGTGATACTAAATTTCTTAGCCACTTTTGGAGATGTTTATGGGCTAAGTTGGGGACTAAACTGCTTTTAGTACTACTTGTCACCCCCAAACTGATGGACAAACTGAAGTAGTCAATAGAACATTGTCTACTATGCTTAGGGCTGTTTTGAAGAATAATAAGAAAATGTGGGAAGAATGCTTGCCTCATATTGAATTTGCTTATAATCGTTCATTGCATTCTACTACTAAGATGTGCCCTTTTGAAATTGTGTATGGCTTCCTACCTCGTGCACCTATTGATTTGTTGCCTCTTCCATCTTCGGAGAAGGTTAATTTTGATGCTAAAGAACGTGCTGAATTGATTTTAAAAATGCATGAGATAACTAAGGAAAACATTGAGCGTATGAATGCTAAATATAAACGTCTTGGAGATAAGGGTAGAAAACATGTTGTCTTTGCACTGGAGATCTTGTTTGGTTACATTTGCGTAAGGATAGGTTTCCTAGTTTGCGCAAATCAAAGCTAATGCCACGTCTTGATGGTCCATTTAAGGTGTTAGAGAAAATAAATGATAATGCATATAAACTTGAGCTACCTGCAGATTTTGGGGTTAGTCCCACTTTTAACATTGCAGATTTGAAGCCTTATTTGGGTGAGGAATATGAGCTTCCGTCGAGGACGACTTCATTTCAAGAAGGGAGGATGATGAGGACATCAATACCATTGTTACACCCACAGCCCCTCTTGCTACATATCTTGGACCAATTACTAGAGCTCAAGACGCCAATTAAATTATCGGTACTTTCGTTTCTTGGTAATGATTCTAATGTTCATGAGAATATGATGCTGCCTAAATTGGATACATTTGTTTTGCTTACAAATGAAGGCCCTAGCTTGGAGAAGGATGGACATTGGAGCAAGAACAAGCATGGAGATAATGCCATGCGCAAAGGGGAACAAGAACGGAGTTACAAGTGATGATTTCAGGACTTTGAAGCCACCATAATAGGTGCATGAAGCCTTGGACGAAATATACAAGATGCCATTTCATAATATTCGTCCATAGGCTATTCTAGGTGCTGCGTCACCTTATTATTGGGCCAGGCCCATGTAATTTCGAAATACTTAAGTATAGGCTGTTTTAGAGTCCGTGTGTGGGGAAACAAGAGTTAGGGATGGTTTCGGACCCCTCCCTCAAGGGCCACGAAATTCCCTCCTCTTCCTCCATATATACAGCCCTTAGGGCGTCGTTTAGACTTTGGGTTTTGTTTAGATTAAAAGTTCGCCATAGCTGCAACTTCGCGTGCATTTCGCTTTGTGTTCAACGACCAGACAAAGGCGTCCACAGAACCCCACCTTGATCAATAAAGCTTTCATCTTATATTCGCAATATCCAGATTGCAATCTCAGTTTCTTGCTTGTTCTTCGTTTGCTCGCAGGAAATGCAGACCCTCGTGGTCGGAGTTGATCGTGCTCCGGCGTGGTCAATAACCTCTCGGAGTTGGTTTAGCGATTGCTAAGGCGCGACGTCCTCGCACGTTCGTAGTCGGATCGTCAAAGTCGACTTCCTCCAAAGCGAAAACCAACATCTCATCGAAAGACGGGACACCTTTGCCTCTATCATATGATCACTAATGTGCACAAGTAACGTTGCCGGCAATACTCAAATGGCTAGTCTCGATAGGCAAGTAACGCAAAAGTAAGGCTAGGGGTTAACAATGCAATGGCAAGGGGAATATACAATGGAGGGATACCACGATACCAAGATGATATGGAGGTTACCGTCCGGCGATGATGAGTAGCGGTGTTCTTGATGTAGATACCAAGATGATGGAGACTCGTCCCTAAGTAACCAAACACCTTAGGAAACGGAAAACCGCGAACTCAAAATCTCAAACGTCAAATGTCAAAATGGTGGTAGCGGGAATGCGGTGGTGGTTTGCACTTGGCAATGCAGAAGTGGAATGACGGGCTATACAGCGTCGGAGTTGAAGTTGCCGTCCCTAAGTAGCGAAACACCTTAGGAGACACAAGTCACAACTCGAAAAAGCTCAATCAACAATTGGGTTAAGTTGAAATTGGTTGAAGTGTATGGTGGGCAAGGTTATGTGGAAGTGGTGGTGGTGGTTGATGAAGAAGCAATCGTCCCTAAGTAGCCGAAACACCTTAGGAGACTCGAATCACTACTCAAGCAACCACTAATGCTATGGGGAAGAAAATTGGTTAGGTTGCGGAAGTCGGTGGTGGTTATGCGGAGGATGTGGCGGAAGCCCTAGGCAAAGATGCCAAAGTTCACAAAATTTGATGGAGTCAACTGATTTTGGTGGTATTTTTGTTGGAAGGGGGATGTCAAGAGCTTTTCAACGAGCTAAAGAACGTCAAAATCGGAGTTCGGATGAATTAGTTATGGACAAAACAAAAATCAGCGAAGTCCGAAACTACAGGTTACGGACGTCCGGAAAGGTCGGATGTCCGGGCGTCGGACGTCCGGAAAGGTCGGAAATCCGTAAATTCGGTGCGGGTTAGGGGTTCCGGTCGTCCGGAAAAGGTCGGACTTCCGGTCGTTCTGGGGCTCCGGGACGTCCGTAAAAAACGTCGGTCGTCCGTGGGTCAGGTCAACGCGAGATGCGAGTTTCGGGACGCGATTTTGGGCGGAATTTTGGGATTTTGGGGTCAAAATTAGCGGGATTTCGTGGATGGAAAGTGGGGAAACTTGGGGAAATGCTAGATCCACTCGAAACCAAGCAAATCCATGGATCAAAATCAACAAAACATCATCAAAACTAACAAATCACAAAAAAAATTGGGGCTATTTTTGGTGGGAATTTTCGGATTTAGGACGAAATCAACAAAATCAAGCTAGAAAACACGGGGTAGGGGCTCCAAAAACGTGATCAACCTTGCTCTGATCCAAGATGATGTAGGGCGGAACCCTACGTGGACGATCTTTCACGTTGGAGCGGATCCTACGGGAGACACGAAGAACGAGCGGAAGAACACGAGGAAATCACGGGGAGGAACGAGGAAAACACTCAACCAACAAGGAATCGGTCACACAAATGCTAGATTAAAGAACACAAAGAGAGATACATGATTCAAGGTCAACAAAGGGCGATACAAGCGGTAGCCGTTCTTCTCCGTGAGGAGGTCTTGATGGGGCCACCCAAGAGGGGGTCTTGAATCCAAGGTGGATCTTCTCCGAAGAGGGGCCTCGGTCTCTCGTGGAGTAGATCCGGTATGGATAATGAAGCTCTATCTATGAGCTAAATCAACGCTAACCCTAACTAGGAGGAGGTGGAGGAGTATATATAGTCATGGGCCGCGAAGGGGTAAGTGGAGGATACATGGACTCGGTCCAATACCTTTGTCTTGTGAGGCAGGCGTCGGACGTCCGGAGGTTCCGGTCGTCCGGAGGCTCGAAGGTCCGGACGTCCGGAGCTCTTCGGACATCCGTAGATTCGGCTCGGAGTGCGCTTGCCGGACGTCCGAGGGGGCCGGTCGTCCGGAGGCTCATGAGGTCCCGGACGTCCGGAGTTCTTCGGATGTCCGCAGATTCGGTTCGGTGGTCGCTGCACGGTCGTCCGGAGGGGCCCGGCCGTCCGGAGCACAGGAGTCGTGGGACGTCCGGTCCTGGTCGGACGTCCGGCAGCTATAACCGGGCAGCTTCTTCTCTTGGTCCGTGTACTTGGTGTCCTCGCCGTCTTGTCCATGGTCTTCCTCCTTGTTCCTGGTCATGCATAGCACATATATTTGAGGTAGTAACCATGTCTCACATGTGGGAAGTGAAGGTTCGGAGAGGAGCGAGTTCACCTTGTGTCCAATGGCGATTGTTCGAGGTCTCGTCATATGTCCACTTGGGGCTTGGAGAGTAGTGGGAGTGTACATGGGGATGAACGTGGGATGCTCCGCATCATATATGCAATGTGGTATGATGCTATGGCACTTTCTTACAAGCTTCTTTGCTCTTTCTCTCTTTTGCTTAAAAGCTTTATTTGTTTTTTTTTTTTGTATGTATGGCCACTTTGCACAATGCACAAACCAAGATAGCAATTGTGTATATGCGGGAACGGTATTGTGACCCAATGGATGATATGATACCAATATGATATGGTATGTATGCAATGGATGGTGTAGATCACTAATGTGCACAAGTAACGTTGCCGGGCAATACTCAAATGGCTAGTCTCGATAGGCAAGTAGCATAAAATGGGCTAGAGGTTATCAATGCAATAGCAAGGGAATATACAACGGTGTCGTCGAGGTTACCGTCCTTGGCGATGATGAGTGGCGGTGTTCTTGATGTAGATACCAAGATGATGGAGACTCGTCCCTAAGTAGCCGAAACACCTTAGGAAACGGAAAAACCGCGAACTCAAAATCTCAAATAACAAATGTCAAATGGTGGTAGCGGGAATGCGGTGGTGGTTTGCACTTGGCGATGCGGAAGTGGAATGATGGGCTATACACGTGTCGGAGTTGAAGTTGCCGTCCCTAAGTAGCCGAAACACCTTAGGAGACACAAGCCACAACTCAAACAAAATTGGGTTAAGTTGCGGTGGAAGTGTATGGTGGGTAAGCCTATGCGAAAGTGGTGGTGGTGGTTGAAGAAGAAGCAACCGTCCCTAAGTAGCTGAAACACCTTAGGAGACTCGAATCACTACTCAAGCAACCACATATACAATGGGGAACAAAATTGGTTAGGTTGCGGAAGTCGGTGGTGGCTATGCGGAGGATGTGGTGGAAGCCCTAGGCAAAGATGTCAAAATTCACAAAATTTGATGGAGTCAAATGATTTTGGTGGTATTTTTGTTGGAAGGGGGATGTCAATAGCTTCAAAACGAGCTAAAGAACGTCAAAATCGGAGTTCGGATGAATTAGTTATGGACAAAACAAAAATCAGCCGAAAGTGATATCTACAGGTAGCGGACGTCCGCTAATGGACGGATGTCCGGTGGCCGGACAACGGTCTGGTCGAAAATCCGCTATTTCAGATCGGGTTAGGGGTTCCGGTCGTCCGGTGGATGACGGACGTCCGGTCATTCCAGGGGCTCCGGACGTCCGGTAATGTGACGGTCGTCCGGTGGGTCGGGGTCAACGCGAGATGCGAGATCCGGGGTGCGATTTTTGGCGGAAAATGGAGATTTCGGGGTCAAAATTGATGAGATTTCATGGATGGAAGATGGGGAAACTTGGGGAAATGCTAGATCCTCTCGAAACCAAGCAAATCCATGGATCAAAATCAACAAAACATCATCTAACCAACAAATCACAAA
Source organism: Aegilops bicornis (assembly GCA_021605145.1). NCBI lineage: Eukaryota > Viridiplantae > Streptophyta > Magnoliopsida > Poales > Poaceae > Aegilops > Aegilops bicornis. The sequence goes on from CM038672.1 coordinate 282,943,383, forward strand.
AAAATTTGGGGCTATTTTTGGTGGGGATTTTCGAAATTGGGGAAGAACACAACAAAATCAAGCTAGAAAACACGGGGTAGGGTCTCCAAAAACGTGATCAACCTTGCTCTGATCCAAGATGATGTAGGGTGGAACCCTATGTGGACGATCTTTCACGTTTGGAGAGGATCCCTACTAGGAACACGAAGAACGAGCGGAAGAACACGAGGGAAATCACGGGGAAAACACAAGAGAATCACTCAAACCAACAAGATCAATCACACATGTGCTAGATCGATGAACACAAAGGGAGATACATGATTCAAGGTCAACAAAGGACGATACAAACGGTAGCCGTTCTTCTCCGTGAGGAGGTCTTGATGGGGGCCACCCAAGAGGGGGTCTTGAATCCAAGATGGATCTTCTCCGAAGAGGGGCCGCGGTCTCTCCCGTGGAGTAGATCCGGTATGGATGAGCGAAGCTCTATCTAACAATGAGCTAAATCAACGCTAACCCTAACTAGGGGGAGGTGGAGGAGTATATATAGTCTATGTCCACGAAGGGGTAAGTGAGAGAGAGGATACATGGGCCTCGGGCCCGAACACTGTGCGCAGACAGGTACCAGACGTCCGCAGGGGGCTGGTCGTCCGGTGGCTCGTGGGCGTCCGGACGTCCGGTAGTCTCCGGACTTCCGCTAATTCGGCTCCGGTGTTGTGGCACCGGTCGTCCGGTGGGGCCGGTCGTCCGCTCATTTGGGAGGTATGGCGGTCGTCCGGTCCCAGACGTCCGCTCATTGTAACACAGTACTTGGCGCAGGTTTGCTTCAGGTGCCGGACGTCCGGTCCCGACCGGTCGTCCGGTGGCTGGAGTTTCTTTGGCAGCTCTTCTTCTTGGTCCTTGTACTTGGCGTCCTCGCTAGCTGTTCCGTTGGATGTGGTGACTTCGTGGCTTTCCTCCAAGTACCTGATCATGCATAGAACACACGTTGGAGGTAGTAGCCATATCTCACATGTAGAAAGTGATGGTTCGGAGAGGAGCGAGTTCACCTTGTGTCTAATGGCGTATGTTCGAGGTCTCGTCATATGTCCACTTGGGGTTTGGAGAGTAGTCGGAGTGTACATGGGGATGAACGTGGGATGCTCCGTATCAATCCGTATCCATATACCACCACCAATCTGTATCCATATACCACCACCAATCCGTATCCATATACCATCTCCAATCTGTATCCATATACCACCACCGCTATCATATACCACCACCGCTGCCATATACCACCACCATATATCCACCACCAATCCGAGTTCTTCTCATATTAGGTTTGTTTTCGAGATCCATCTAAATTCCGATTCGTGTTTCCTTGCCTGCGTAGGTCTCGAAAAAAAAAGTTTGGAGACCCCCGGGCAGTTTTTAGGCCAAAATTTCGGCGACCGAAAATATTTTTTCCCTATCCTATTTTTAGGCTGTTCTGAGTCTTTTGAGACACTCGCCATCGTAGTGATTTTTGGTTGCACTTTTTCGTCGTCGCTGCCCTGGTTTCCTAAAAAAATTGTCAAAAAAATTTCGTACCCATCCTGTCAGTTTGACCTGGGAAGAGTTTTGAGACACTCGCCATTATAGTGATTTTTCGCAAAAAAAAGAGCGCAAAAAAAATAGAGCGAATTTTTTTCCAGAGTGTGCTTTTCCCTTGTTCCCGTGCAGCGCCGTGATTTTGTTAGTGTTCTAGGTTCGCGTCTCTAGCATGGTCTAGCCTAGGACCAGCACAGTACCGTCGTTGAGCGTTTATCCAACTTTGCATCTCTGAATTGATTATTGCTGACCTTTTTGCTACCATACTATAAGCCTTCCTGATAGAGGCAAAGGTGTCCCGATGTTTCGATGAGATGGTGGCTATCGTTTCTGTGGGAGTCGACCTTGACGATCCGACTACGTACGTGCGAGACGTCGCGCCTTAGCAATCGCTAAACCAACTTCCGAGGGTTATTGACCACGCCGAGCACGATCAACGACCACGAGGGCCTGTTTCTGCGAGCAAACAAAGAACAAGCAAGAAACTAAGATTGCAATCTGGATATTGCGAATATAAGAGGAAAGCTTTATTAATGAAGGTGGGGTTACGAGACGCCTTGGTCTGGTTGTTGAACACAAGCGAAATGCAGCGAAGTTGCAGCTAAGGCGAACTTTTGATCTAAACAAAACCCAAAGTCTAAACGGTGCCCTAAGGGCTGTATATATGGAGGAAGAGGGGGGGAATTTCGTGGCCCTTGGTGGAGGGGCCGAAATCAACCCTATCTCTTGTTTCCCCACACATACGGACTCTAAAAATAGCCTATACTTGTGTATTTCGAAATTACAAGGGCCTGGCCCAATAATAAGGTGACGCAGCACCTAGAATAGCCTCGGGACGAAATTTATGAAGTAGCATCTTGTATATTTCGTCCAAGGCTTCATGCACCCATTATGGTGGCTTCAAAGTCCTGAAATCATCACTTGTAACTCCGTTCTTGTTCCCCTTGCATGGCATCATCTCCATGCTTGTTCTTGCTCCAATGTCCATCCTTCTCCAAGCTAGGCCCTTCATTTGTAAGCAAAACAAATGTATCCAATTTAGGCAGCATCATATTCTCATGAACATTAGAATCATTACCAAGAAACGAAAGTACACGATAATTTAATTGGCGTCTTGTGAGCTCTAGTAATTGGTCCGGTATATGTATAGCAGCAGGGGCTGTAGGTGTAACAATGGTATTGATGTCCTCATCATCCTCCCTTCTTGAAATGAAGTCGTCCTCGACGGAAGCTCATCTTCCTCACCCAAATAAGGCTTCAAATCTGCAATGTTAAAAGTGGGACTAACCCTAAAATCTGCAGGTAGCTCAAGTTTATATGCATTATCATTTATTTTCTCTAACACCTTAAAGGACCATCAAAGACGTGGCATTAGCTTTGACTTGCGCAAATTAGGAAACCTATCCTTACGCAAATGTAACCAAACAAGATCTCCAGGTGCAAACACAACATGTTTTCTACCCTTATCTCCAGCAAGTTTATATTTAGCATTCATACGCTCAATGTTTTCCTTAGTTAACTCATGCATTTTTAAAATCAATTCAGCATGTTGTTTAGCATCAAAATTAACCTTCTCCGAAGATGGAAGAGGCAACAAATCAATAGGTGCACGAGGTAGGAAACCATACACAACTTCAAAAGGGCCCATCTTAGTAGTAGAATGCAATGAACGATTATAAGCAAATTCAATATGAGGCAAGCATTCCTCAACATTTTCTTATTATTCTTCAAAACAGCCCTAAGCATAGTAGACAATGTTCTATTGACTACTTCAGTTTATCCATCATTTTGGGGGTGACAAGTTGTACTAAAAAGCAGTTTAGTCCCCAACTTAGCCCATAAACATCTTCAAAAGTGGCTAAGAAATTTAGTATCATGATCTGAAACAATAGTATTTGGCACACCATGCAAGCGAATAATTTCACGAAAGAACAAACCAGCAACATTAACAGCATCATCGCTTTTATGACATGGTATAAAGTGTGCCATTTTCGAGAATCTATCCACGACAACAAATATGCTATCCCTCCCCTTCTTTGTTGATGAGGACATCAATACCATTGTTACACCCACAGCCCCTACTGCTACATATACTGGACCAATTACTAGAGCTCGCGCACGCCAATTAAATTATCAGGTACTTTCGTTTCTTGGTAATGATTCTAATGTTCATGAGAATATGATGCTGCCTAAATTGGATACATTTGTTTTGCTTACAAATGAAGGCCCTAGCTTGGAGAAGGATGGACATTGGAGCAAGAACAAGCATGGAGATAATGCCATGCGCAAGGGAACAAGAACGGAGTTACAAGTGATGATTTCAGGACTTTGAAGCCACCATAATGGGAGCATGAAGCCTTGGACGAAATATACAAGATGCCACTTCATAATATTCGTCCATAGGCTATTCTAGGTGCTGCATCACCTTATTATTGGGCCAGGCCCATGTAATTTCGAAATACTTAAGTATAGGCTGTTTTTAGAGTCCGTATGTGTGGGGAAACAAGAGTTAGGGATGGTTTGGGACCCCTCCCTCAAGGGCCACGAAATTCCTCCTCTTCCTCCATATATACAGCCCTTAGGGCGTCGTTTAGACTTTGGGTTTTGTTTAGATTAAAAGTTCGCCATAGCTGCAACTTCGGCGTGCATTTCGCTTTGTGTTCAACGACTGCACAAATGCGTCACAGAACACCTCCTTTATCAATAAATCATTCATATTATATTCTCAATATCCTTATTGCAATCTCTGTTTCTTGCTTGTTCTTCGTTTGCTCGCAGGAATGTGAACCTCTTGGTCAGGTTGTTCGTGCTCGGCGTGGTCAATAACCTCTCGGAGTTGGTTTAGCGATTGCTAAGGCGGACGTCCTCAAGACGTTCGTAGTCGGATCGTCAAAGTCGACTTCCTCCAAAGCGAAAACCAACATCTCATCGAAGACGGGACACCTTTGCCTCTATCATTTGTTCTAGGTAAACCTAAAACAAAGTCCATAGATATATCCTCCCAAGGAACACTAGGTACGAGGCAAAGGCATATATAAACCATGAGGATTGAGTCGTGACTTAGCTTTTTGACATGTAGTGCAGCGAGCAATAAAATGCTCAACATCCGTCTCATCTTTGGCCAAAACAAATGTGTAGCAAGTACATCCTCCGTCTTCTTCACGCCAAAGTGTCCCATTAGTCCTCCTCCATGCACCTCCTGCAACAACAAAAGACGAACGGAGCTAGCTGGAATGCATAGCTTGTTAGCACGGAACACAAATCCATCATTAACGACGAACTTGTTCCACGTTCTTCCTTCTTTACAATTCCGCAATACATCTTTAGTCCGGAAACCACTCTCCGTTTAGGCCCAAAATTTTCCGAAAACGCACTTGTCGAAAAATTTTCTGGCTATCCTGTTTTTAAGTGTTTCTAAGTGTATTGAGACAGTCGCCGTTATAGAAAGTTTTTTGACCCGTTTCCAGTTTTGGGTCCGGCGGTCGAAAAAAAAAATTTGGTCGAAAAAAAAATTTTCGTGCCCATCTTGTCAGTTTGACCTCGGAAGAGTTTTGAGACACTCGCCATTATAGTGATTTTTCGCAAAAAAAAAAAAAAGAGCAGCGCAAAAAAAAGAAAGCAGCGCAAAAAAAAAAACAAAAAAAAAGAGCGAAACAAAAAATCCAGAGTGTGCTTTTCCCTTGTTTACGTGCAGCGCCGTGATTTTGTTAGTGTTCTAGGCTCGCGTCTCTAGCACGGTCTAGCCTAGGACCAAAGACAAGATCACGTCGTTGAGCGTTTATTCAACTTTGCATCTCTGAATTGATTATTGCTGACCCTTTTTGCTACCATATTATAAGCCTTCCCAGCTCCACATACATCTACATCGTGCGTTTGACTCTCCCTAGTAATCGCTCTATCCAAGCTTTGAGAGTTTTGACTACATCGGTTGCGGTCACCGCCTTCTTTGGGTAAGAACTGGTAAGAATTTGAGATTTGCTTGTGGTTGTGATCATCCACCACACAACCACCACCACTTCCTAGTAGTCCGTCGAATCATATTCTTGTGTGTTTCTATTGCTGCTAACCATGGCAGGATCACAAGCCGATTTAGACCGACCGGGAGAACATGACAAACAAAGCGCTACATGATAAGTTTCAACAAATGATGAGTGGGCAGGTGGACGATGTGCTAAATAGATTTGAAGAGGCCATGGAGAAGATAGATGGCATTGAGAAGGCGTTCGAAACAAAGTTCGATACCAAGTTTAATGAATTGCTCGCGCGTCTACCACCACCACCACCGGCGGCACCTAACGCACCTCTACTACAACAACAAGGACTACCTCCACATCACGAAACGGCCCTCCGCCGAGCTTCCCGTGTCCCTCTTCTGGCCAAGCTGCTGGTGCTGCTTTGTTGATACTTCGTGGCTCCTGCTGCTGCGGTGGGGAGGATGATTATGTGAGAGATTACGAGGATGAGGTTGATCAACATCGATTACTACGTGCAACCACCGGCACCACAACCACCAGGTCGTCCACATGCAAATAATGGCAATGTTCGGGCTCCCCTTCAGTGCGAGATCATGACCATCTCCCTAAACTGAAATTGAATATTCCACCATTTGAGGGTAGATATGTTCCTGATATATATCTTACTTGGGAGTTAGAAACTGAACAACGATTTACATGTTTACAATATCCTGAGGAGAGACGTGTTCCTGCTGCTGTTTGTGCTTTCACTAGCTTTGCATGTGTTTGGTGGTCTGAACATTGTAGATTATATCCTGTTCCAGCTACTTGGGCTGCTTTGAAAACTGCTATGCGTGCTCGTTGGGTTCCACCATATTATCAACGTGAATTACTTCAAAAATTGCAGCGCTTAAGACAAGGAAAAAATTCGGTAAAAGAATATTATCAGGAATTACAAACTGGCTTGATTAGATGTGGTATTGTTGAGGAGAATGAAGCTATGCTTGCACGTTTTCTGGGTGGATTAAATAGAGAGATTCAGACCATTCTAGACTACAAGGATTATAATAATATCACTCGATTATTCCATCTTGCTTGTAAAGCTGAACGTGAAGTGCAGGATCGACAGCGTTGGCGCGAACTAACTTTTCTGCAGGTCGACCTTCATCATGGACACCACGTGCATCATCTACTTCCACACGTTCTACTAGACCGGCACCTCCGTCGGCTGCCACCTCCAACCGTGATACAAGAAAGGTGCACAACCACCACTATCCGCCAAGAGCACACTGCTGGGCCTACACAGAGCTCTTCTTCTTCCATGGCGTCAACAGGGCACACAAGTGATATTATTTGTCGTCGTTGTAAGGGAAGAGGACATTTCTTGAGAGAATGCCAATCTCAGCGTGTGATGATTGCTCACGAGGATGGTGGGTATGAGTCCGCTTAGTGACTATGATGAAGAGACTTTGGCTCTTATTACACATGAAGAACACGGTGGAGATGATTCTGATCATGACACGCAATACATGGCTGCCGAAGATCTTGACAGTATGAATGTTTAGTTGCTCAACGTGTTTTGAGTGTGCAGGTTACACAAGCTGAGCAAAATCAGAGACATAACTTGTTCCATACAAAGGGAGTTGTGAAGGAACGTTCTATTCAAGGCGTCATCATAGATGGAGGGAGCTGCAACAACTTGGCTAGCATGGATATGGTGGAGAAGCTTTCGCTCACCACAAGACCACATCCCCATCCTTACTACATCCAATGGTTCAACAACAGCGGCAAGGTTAAGGTAACACGTCTTTGTTCGTGTGTATTTTAGTATCTCTACATATGCTGATTATGTTGATTGTGATGTGGTACCTATGCAAGCATGTTCCTTATTACTTGGTAGACCATGGCAATTTGATAAAAATTCTGTACACCATGGTAGAAACAATCAGTATACTCTTGTTCACAAGGATAAAAATATTACTTTGCTTCCTATGACTCCTGATTCCATTTTGAAAGATGATATTAATAGAGCTAATAAAGCAAAACAGGAGAAAAATAAGAGTGAAAATCAGATTGTGGCAAAAGAATTTGAGCAACAAATGAAGCCTAATAATAAACCATCTAATGTTGCTTCTGAAATTAACCTGAAAAGTGCATGTTTATTTGCCTCCATATCTGATTTTGTTGAGCTAGATTCTAGCATATCTGTTTGCTATGCTTTTGTGTGCAAAGAGGCATTATTTTCATTCGAGGACGTGCCTTCCTCTTTGCCCCTATTTGTCACTAACATTTTGCAGGAGTTCGCTGACGTCTTCCCACAAGACGTGCCACCGGGATTACCACCTATTCGAGGGATTGAGCATCAAATTGACTTAATTCCCGGTGCATCGCTACCCAACCGCGCACCATACCGTACCAATCCAGAGGAGACGAAGGAGATTATGCGTCAAGTATGTGAGCTGCTCGACAAAGGTTATATACGCGAATCTCTTAGTCCTTGTGCTGTTCCTATTATACTAGTGCCTAAAAAGGATGGTACGTCGGCGTATGTGTGTTGATTGTAGAGGCATTAATAATATTACTATTCGTTATCGTCATCCTATTCCTAGGCTAGATGATATGCTTGATGAATTGAGTGGCTCTACAATATTCTCCAAAGTTGATTTGCGTAGTGGATACCATCAAATTCGTATGAAATTGGGAGATGAATGGAAAACAGCATTTAAAACTAAGTTTGGATTATATGAGTGGTTAGTCATGCCTTTTGGGTTAACTAATGCACCTAGTACTTTCATGAGATTAATGAACGAAGTTTTACGTGCTTTCATTGGATGATTTGTGGTAGTTTACTTTGATGATATACTGATTTATAGCAAATCTTTGGAAGAACATTTGGAACATTTACGTGTTGTTTTTAATGCTCTACGTGATGCACGTTTGTTTGGTAACCTTGGGAAGTGCACCTTTTGCACCGACCGAGTATCTTTTCTTGGCTATGTTGTTACTCCACAGGAATTGAAGTTGATAAAGCCAAGATTGAAGCTATTGAGAGTTGGCCGCAGCCCAAAACGGTCACACAAGTGAGGAGTTTTCTTGGACTCGCTGGTTTCTATAGGCGTTTTGTGAGAGACTTTAGCACCATTGCTGCACCTCTCAATGAGCTTACAAAGAAGGATGTGCCTTTTGTTTGGGGTACCGCATGGAAGAAGCCTTCACGGTATTGAAAGATAAGTTGACACATGCTCCTTTACTCCAACTTCCTGACTTTAATAAGACTTTTGAGCTTGAATGTGATGCTAGTGGAATTGGATTAGGAGGTGTGTTATTACAAGATGGCAAACCTGTTGCATACTTTTACGAAAAATTGAGTGGGCCTAGTCTGAACTATTCTACTTATGACAAAGAATTATATGCTCTTGTTCGGACTTTAGAGACATGGCAACATTATTTATGGCCCAAAGAATTTGTTATACATTCTGATCATGAATCTTTGAAACATATTAAAAGTCAAGCTAAACTGAATCGTAGACATGCTAAATGGGTTGAATTCATTGAGACTTTCCCTTATGTCATTAAACACAAGAAGGGTAAAGAAAATGTTATTCTCGATGCTTTGTCTCGTCGATATACTATGCTTTCACAACTTGACTTCAAAATATTTGGTTTGGAGACCATCAAAGATCAATATGTGCATGATGCTGATTTTAAAGATGTAATGCAGAATTGTAAAGAAGGAAGAACATGGAACAAGTTCGTTATTAATGATGGTTTTGTGTTCCGTGCTAACAAGCTATGCATTCCTGCTAGCTCTGTTCGTCTTTTGTTGTTGCAGGAGGCGCATGGAGGAGGATTAATGGGACACTTTGGCATGAAGAAGACGGAGGATATACTTGCTACACATTTCTTTTGGCCAAAGATGAGACGGGATGTTGAGCGCTTTTGTTGCTCGCTGCACTACATGTCAAAAAGCTAAGTCACGACTCAATCCTCATGGTTTATATATGCCTTTGCCGATTGCCTAGTGTTCCTTGGGAGGATATATCTATGGACTTTGTTTTAGGTTTACCTCGAACAAAGAAGGGAGGGATGGCATATTTGTTGTCGTGGATAGATTCTCGAAAATGGCACACTTTATACCATGTCATAAAAGCGATGATCTTTGTTAATGTTGCTGATTTGTTCTTTCGTGAAATTATTCGCTTGCATGGTGTGCCAAATACTATTGTTTCAGATCGTGATACTAAATTTCTTAGCCACTTTTGGAGATGTTTATGGGCTAAGTTGGGGACTAAACTGCTTTTTAGTACTACTTGTCACCCCCAAACCGATGGACAAACTGAAGTAGTCAATAGAACATTGTCTACTATGCTTAGGGCTGTTTTGAAGAATAATAAGAAAATGTGGGAAGAATGCTTGCCTCATATTGAATTTGCTTATAATCGTTCATTGCATTCTACTACTAAGATGTGCCCTTTGAAATTGTGTATGGCTTCCTACCTCGTGCACCTATTGATTTGTTGCCTCTTCCATCTTCGGAGAAGGTTAATTTTGATGCTAAAGAACGTGCTGAATAGATTTTAAAAATGCATGAGTTAACTAAGGAAAACATTGAGCGTATGAATGCTAAATATAAACTTCTGGAGATAAGGGTAGAAAACATGTTGTCTTTGCAACTGGAGATCTTGTTTGGTTACATTTGCGTAAGGATAGGTTTCCTAATTTGCGCAAATCAAAGCTAATGCCACGTGCTGATGGTCCATTTAAGGTGTTAGATAAAATAAATGATAATGCATATAAACTTGAGCTGCCTGCAGATTTTGGGGTTAGTCCCACTTTTAACATTGCAGATTTGAAGCCTTATTTGGGTGAGGAATATGAGCTTCCGTCGAGGACGACTTCATTTCAAGAAGGGGTGGATGATGAGGACATCAATACCATTGTTACACCCACAGCCCCTCTTGCTACATATCTTGGACCAATTACTAGAGCTCATGACGCCAATTAAATTATCAGTACTTTCGTTTCTTGGTAATGATTCTAATGTTCATGAGAATATGATGCTGCCTAAATTGGATACATTTGTTTTGCTTACAAATGAAGGCCCTAGCTTGGAGAAGGATGGACATTGGAGCAAGAACAAGCATGGAGATAATGCCATGCTAGGGGAACAAGAACGGAGTTACAAGTGATGATTTCAGGACTTTGAAGCCACCATAATGGGAGCATGAAGCCTTGGACGAAATATACAAGATGCCACTTCATAATATTCGTCCATAGGCTATTCTAGGTGCTGCATCACCTTATTATTGGGCCAGGCCCATGTAATTTCGAAATACTTAAGTATAGGCTGTTTTTAGAGTCCGTATGTGTGGGAAACAAGAGTTAGGGATGGTTTGGGACCCCTCCCTCAAGGGCCACGAAATTCCTCCTCTTCCTCCATATATACAGCCCTTAGGGCGTCGTTTAGACTTTGGGTTTTGTTTAGATTAAAAGTTCGCCATAGCTGCAACTTCGCGTGCCGTTTGTGTTCAACGACCGGACAAAGGCGTCACAGAACCCCACCTTGATCAATAAAGCTTTCATCTTATATTCGCAATATCCAGATTGCAATCTCAGTTTCTTGCTTGTTCTTCGTTTGCTCGCAGGAAATGCAGACCCTCGTGGTCAGGTTGATCGTGCTCGGCGTGGTCAATAACCTCTCGGAGTTGGTTTAGCGATTGCTAAGGCGCGACGTCCTCGCACGTTCGTAGTCGGATCGTCAAAGTCGACTTCCTCCAAAGCGAAAACCAACATCTCATCGAAAGACGGGACACCTTTGCCTCTATCATTTGTTCTAGGTAAACCTAAAACAAAGTCCATAGATATATCCTCCCAAGGAACACTAGGTACATGCAAAGGCATATATAAACCATGAGGATTGAGTCGTGACTTAGCTTTTTGACATGTAGTGCAGCGAGCAATAAAATGCTCAACATCCTGTCTCATCTTTGGCCAAAACAAATGTGTAGCAAGTACATCCTCCGTCTTCTTCACGCCAAAGTGTCCCATTAGTCCTCCTCCATGCACCTCCTGCAACAACAAAAGACGAACGGAGCTAGCTGGAATGCATAGCTTGTTAGCACGGAAAACAAATCCATCATTAACGCATTTAACTTGTTCCACGTTCTTCCTTCTTTACAATTCCGCAATACATCTTTAAAATCAGCATCATGCACATATTGATCTTTGATGGTCTCCAAACCAAATATTTTGAAGTCAAGTTGTGAAAGCATAGTATAGCGAGAGACAATGCATCAGCAATAACATTTTCTTTATCCTTCTTGTGTTTAATGACATAAGGGAAAGTCTCAATGAATTCAACCCATTTAGCATGTCTACGATTCAGTTTAGCTTGACTTTTAATATGTTTCAAAGATTCATGATCAGAATGTATAACAAATTCTTTGGGCCATAAATAATGTTGCCATGTTTCTAAAGTCCGAACAAGAGCATATAATTCTTTATCATAAGTAGAATAATTCAGAATAGGCCCACTCAATTTTTCAGAAAAGTATGCAACAGGTTTGCCATCTTGTAATAACACACCTCCTAATCCAATTCCACTAGCATCACATTCAAGCTCAAAAGTCTTATTAAAATCAGGAAGTTGGAGTAAAGGAGCATGTGTCAACTTATCTTTCAATACCGTGAAGGCTTCTTCCTGTGGTACCCCAAACAAAAGGCACATCCTTCTTTGTAAGCTCATTGAGAGGTGCAGCAATGGTGCTAAAGTCTCTCACAAAACGCCTATAGAAACCAGCGAGTCCAAGAAAACTCCTCACTTGTGTGACCGTTTTGGGCTGCGGCCAACTCTCAATAGCTTCAATCTTGGCTTTATCAACTTCAATTCCCTGTGGAGTAACAACATAGCCAAGCAAAGATACTCGGTCGGTGCAAAAGGTGCACTTCCCAAGGTTACCAAACAAACGTGCATCACGTAGAGCATTAAAAACAGCACGTAAATGTTCCAAATGTTCTTCCAAAGGTTTGCTATAAATCGGTATATCATCAAAATAGACTACCACAAATCGTCCAATGAAAGCACGTAAAACTTCGTTCATTAGTCTCATGAAAGTACTAGGTGCATTAGTTAACCCAAAAGTGATGCGGAGCATCCTACGGTCATCACCATGTCAAGAGTCCGTTTGGCAAGTGACACGTGCGACCTCTTCTTCACATACACAAAGGTGAATCTTCTCCTTTACACGTGCTCACTTGACCCCTTCGAGGATGGTATACTACTTGACACTTCCCCTGTGTGCATGCATAGGTATTGTCGGAGCTTCTCGGATGTCAAGGAGGAGTGCAAGCGCCAAGGAACGACTACACCATCCGCGAGGGAAGCATGGAAGCAACGACGGAAGAAGACGGAGCTGCTGAAGTTATAAAGAATGGACATCCGAGCCAGAGGCCGGACATCCGGCGCCTCACCAAAGCCCGGACATCCGGCCAACCGCCCCGGACATCCGGCGTCTCCCGAGAGCCCGGATATCCGGCCTCAAGCCCGGAAATCCGGCACCCCTCTCCCGATCCGGCTGAAACAGTTGCCACAGCCCGGACATCCGGCCCCAGGCCCCGGACATCCGGCCTCCCGCGAAGCCCCGGATATCCGGCTCCCCAGCCCGGAAATCCGGCGCCCCTCTCCCGGTTCTGCTGAAACGGTCGCTCTAGCCCGGACATCCGGGCTGAGAGCCCGGACATCCGGCGCCTCGCGAAGGCCCGGACATCCGGCCCGACGCCCGGACGTCCGGCCTCCCTGCCTGCGTGCAGTGCCTCCGGGACTCGTCCCTTGTACCCCTTCGCCCCGAGACTATATATACTTGATCCCTTCCTCTTTCTAGGGTTAGCGTTGATTTAGCTCATAGATAGAGGCATCATCCATACCGGATCTACTCCACGAGAGAGACCGCGGCCCCTCTTCGAGACGATCCACCTTGGATTCAAGACCTTCCTTTGCGGAGAAGACCATCATCAAGACCTCCTCACGGAGAAGAACGGCTACCGCTTGTATCGTCCTTTGTTGACCTTGAATCATGTATCTCCCTTTGTGTTCTTTGATCTAGCATTTGTGTGACCGATTCCTTGTTGGTTGAGTGTTTTCCCTCGTTCCTCCCGTGATTTCCTCGTGTTCTTCCGCCGTTCTTACGTAATCCACCGTAGGATCCGCTCCAACGTGAAAGATCGCCCACGTGAGGGTTCCGCCCTACATCATCTATGGATCGAGCTTAGGTTGATCACGCTTTTGGAACCCCTACCCTCTTTTTCTAGCTTGATTTTGTTGATTTCGTCCTAAATCCGAAAATCCCCACCAAAAAATAGCCCCAAATTTTTTTGTGATTTGTTAGTTTTGATGATGTTTTGTTGATTTTGATCCGTGGATTTGCTTGGTTTCAAGTGGATCTAGCATTCCCCCAAGTTTCCCCATCTTTCCTCCACAAAATCCATCAAAATTTGCCCTCGAAATCATCAATTTCCGCCCCCAATTCGAAAATTTCCGCCCCAAACGAGATCGGGATCCGTCGGGCCGGACATCCGGGCCAGCCGGCCGGACATCCGGGCCCCAAGCCGGACATCCGGGCCCTGGAGCGCCAAATCAGCTCGGTTCTGGACATACACCCCCGGAAATCCGGCCCCTAACCCCGGATATCCGGCCCCTGTGAGTTCTGTTTTTTCTGTTTCACCGTTTTGTCCATAACTAATTCATACGGAGTCCGATTGTGACGTTCTTTAGCTCGTTTCGAAGCTATTGACATCCCCCCTCTCATAAAAATACTACCACCACCATTTGAATCCATCAATTTTTGTGAACTTTGGCATCTTTGCCTAGGGCTTCCACCATATCCTCCGCATAGCCACCTTGACTTCCATAACCTAACCAATTTTATTCCCCATAGCATTAGTGGTTGTTTGAGTAGTGATTCGAGTCTCCTAAGGTGTTTCAGCTACTTAGGGACGATTGCTTCTTCATTAACCACCACCACCACTTCCAAATAGGCGTACCCACCATACACTTCCGCCACACCCCCAACTTAACCCAATTTTGTTTGAGTTGTGGCTTGTGTCTCCTAAGGTGTTTCTGCCACTTAGGGACGCACAACTTCAACTCCGACACGTGTATAGCCCATCATTCCACTTCCGCATTGCCAAGTGCAAATCACCACCGCTTCCGCTACCACCATTTGACATTTGTCATTTGAGATTTTATGCTTGCGGTTTTTCCGTTTCCTAGGGTGTTTCGGCTAACTAGGAACGGCTATACATCAAGAACACCGCCACTCATCATCGCCAAGGACGGTAACCTCGACGACACCATTGTATTTTCCCATTGCAAATTGCATTGATAACCCCTAGCCCATTTTGCGTTACTTGCCTATGAGACTAGCCATTTGAGTATTGCCGGCAACGTTACTTGTGCACATTAGTGATCATACCTCCCATTACATACCATACCATATCATATTGGTATCATATCATCCATTGTGTCTCAAGTTTGTTCCCGGATACACACAATTGCTATCTTGGTTTGTGCATTGTGCAAAGTGGCCATAGAAAAAAAAGAGAATAATCTTTTAAGCAAAGAAAAAGAGAGAGCAAAGAAGCTTGTAAGCAAGTGCCATAGCATCATACAACATTGCATATAAGATTGTCATATCCGATCATCTTGGATCATCTTGAGAAAAACACCAGGAACTATACATACATAGCATACTTGGGATAGAAATTTATCCATTTTGCATCTTATAGGTTGTGCACAAGTGTCGATCCGCCCATTGAGCAATTGTGCTAGCGTCTCTCTTGAGTTGTGCAACACGAGCGTTTTGGTGGATTCCACATTTTGAGCTCATTCCTTGGTTGCATGGCCCCATTTATCTATCCGTGTGTGTGCTTCCGTGTGCCTCATATTGCTATTGGTCTACTTGTTTCGCTTGCGAATTTGTGAATCTCTTTCAACATTATTGACTATTGCTAACATTTTGCATTAAATTTTTGTGCCACTATCCTCACCGAGCTCCTCCATAAGCTTTACTTGTGTAGGTGTGAGAACCGACAAGGATTGGTACCAATAGTGCTATTTCATTGTCCGCATTTGGGTGAACTTGATTCATTTTCAACATCGGTCAAGGTACATTGGTATAAGTTCTTCCCTTTCTCCCACTCATATTTGCTTGAGTCTTGTGATGGATAGGCAAGGCATTTCATCTTCGGTCTACAACAACAACGACGAGTTCGATGCCATGGAAAACAACTACGACGCCAAGATGCAAGCTAAAATGGAGGAGATCAAATCCCTCATCAAGTCCTACAAGCGATCTTCCTCATCTTCGAGAAGACGGCTCAAGAGCACATGCTTCCGAGCTACCGTCTCCGGCAAGATCACATCGGCATCGACACCATCATCAACAAGAACGTGAAGGTCAAGAGCTCAACATCAACAACCGCTCCACGACTTCACCATCTCCCTTGGCATCTTCGCCAAGCGACTTCAAGGCATCTTCGCCTTCGGATATTCGGCATCTTCGCCAACAAGCACCCCAAGACTACGCTCAAGAGAAGCTCCCCAAGCTCAAGTCCGCGACTTCCACGAGCTACTACGACCTCGACATCGACCACGAGATTCCTTTCTATGGGACTCAAGAACCCGAGGAGTACCTCGAGTGGGAGCGTTTGATGGACGACTACCTCAAGCTACATCAAGTTCCTCCGAAGATCAAGTGAAGTGCGCCACAAGAAACTTCCACGACTACGCCTCGACATGGTGGCTTCACACACCTCTGAGTGCTTCGAGATGAGTTGGTCCAAGATGAAGAGAGCTTTGCGGCGAGTGTTCGTGCCTCCAACATACCCCGAACTACTTCGACGCCTATTGGAGAACACCACCCAAGGATCCAAGTCCATCGACAAGTTCTTCATGGAGATGAAGATTGCCTTTGACGAGCCGGCGTGGGCGACCCCATGTCAATGAAGTTCCACTTCATGATGGGATTACAACGACATCTCCAAGACCATCTTCCTCGAGAACTACAAGTCCATCGACGACTACTACATTGGTGCTCTCAAGGCGGAACAAGAACTCATGAAGGCCAACGCTTCTCCACCCCAAGCAAACTTTGTGGAGACCAAGCTTACGACAAGCATGAGGCTAGTACCACCATGATGTCCAAGCCCGACAAGCTCCAAGACGATGCTCCCAAGTGCGACTTCACCGCCATCCCTCTTTGTGGCATTGTTGATGCCGAGTCTACCTTGACTCTTTTTCAAGATGGTGCGGCGACAAATGCGACTACGGAGACCTTCAAGGACCAAGCTTTGGAGGCAAGCGACAAGGTGGCGAGCAAGGATGATGCTTCCATCTTAGGAGGCGAGAGTGATGTTGTGCCATCTTCGGCCTTCATCCATGACGAGAGTGATGTTGAGCCATCTTCGCCTTCATCCACGGCGAGAGCGATGATGTGCCATCTTCGCCTTCATCCACGGCATTTACGGCGACTACGAGACGGTTGAGCATGGGATTTTCCCTTCGACCACGGCGACGTCCGATGACTTGAGTGACTTGAGCCACCATATTGAGAGTGAGAGTGACTTCACCACTAGCCCCATATATGTGTTGCCCCAATTCCCATGTGAGGAGAGCCACAACCCCCACCACTTGAGTGAGATGAGTGACCCCACCATACGTGAGTTTGAGTGCACCTATTTTGAGGGAGTGAGTGAACCACCACATAGAGAGAGTGAGATAGTTGATAGGTCTAGTGAGGCCATTTGCATTTCTAACAACTTGACCTCTACCTCTATTGTGTCTTCTCATTTGGTGCTAGGTCCCATTTATGATGACGCGCCGATCCTCGACGACTCCGTCCTCCCTTTGGACAAGACGATGGCCATGGTGGATGCACCCCCCACATGGTTCCATCAAGATGAAGATGACCACCATTTGGTCTTTCCCACCTCACCTACACCACTTGAGTGGAATGACAAGGGTAACAAAGGTGACGGTGATACTCTCGTCCCACTAGTGGACTATTTTGACATTGATTGCTTGCATGATGTTGATCACCCTATTGACATGATTCATTCTAGTATGATTTCCCCATGTGATGATTTGCCCATTTATGAATATGATGATTCTCATGTGGAGTCTATTAGTAGTGATGCTATGTTACATAGGATTTCTTGTGACAATTCTTTAGGTCACATCATGTTTGCTAATCCGCTTGACTTGTCATATGCTATGCATGAGATCCATCATATGTCTTATTTGCAATCTCTTCATAGTGACTATGCATATGCCATTAAAATAAACCCAATTTGCACATATGGCATAGATGACAAGCCCATGGTTATTGGCATTTGCTTGTGATGATATTGATATGCTCCCTTTGCATCCTTTATCTCATATGCCATGCCATGCCCTCCTAGCTTCGGATATGCATTGTTTTGGATGTTGTCCATTTTCTCCAAATGATGTTTCCAATATTGCTCATGAGGAGACCCCCATAGTTTCCTCATACATGTTAGGAGAATTTGATCCATCCCATTCATTGCATGATCCCCATACTTGTGTGCACCACATGCTCCCCATGAATGAAAATGCTATCGATGCGCCATATACTTGCATTCTCAATTTGTGTCCCCATCGTGTCATACATAATAACTATTCTTTCATGATGGATGACATGTTCTTATACCATGCATCAAATTTCTTTGAGCGATGCTTATCTTATGCTAACTCACACGTGCACATACACATCATGATGGATGATGTGTACATTTACCACGCGCACAATTTCTTTGGTTTTTGTCTCTTTTGTGTAGGTACCCATGAATACTTGTCGACCTCGCAATCCCACGAGTTGACAAAACGAGCTCTAGAGAGCAACGATGATTTGGGATCCCATGGATTGTCTTTCCCACCGCTCACTTCGCAAACACTTGGCGCATTTCTTCTACATGGCCCTCACTTGGCTATGGGTTGTTCTCCATTATATATCCTTTGCCCATCTTGCCATGTTCACTTTGCATGATATGCCCATTCCTATGCCTTTGCCATGCATTTGTGACCCATGCTTTGCATTACACATGATGATTGATTCTAGTACTTGTATGTGTATTTGCAGCGTGGTGGAGATATTGTTTGGTATTGCCATGATTGCTTTGTGCCCCATGCCTATGATGACACTATGATCTTGCTTTGTGTTCGTGCTTGCGATATGTCATGTGCATTCCCTATGCCTATTATTCGTTTACATGACATGATTGCCATGATTTCTTCTAGTGTGTTGCATCTTCGCTCCACTAGTTTGCACGACTTGATTACTATGCTTGCTTATGTTGCATCACCATTTCATGCGGTTGATGACAACCATCTATATGCTTTGCACATGATTTATATTGCTTCTTGTCATATATCTCTATGTGTTGCCTCCCTCATGCTAGATGATTTGCCATGTATTGAGTGCAACAATGATTCTCTTCTTGCTCATGAGATTGCCCCCATAGCATTCTCGCGTATATTTGGAGATTTTGACATAATTCTTGTGAAGCATGCTTGTCTTAACTCTTTGCACCATATACCTAGTGCGATGAATATTGCCATTGTTGCATCATATTATTCATGCACTTGTCCTTCTAATGGTTTTGTGCAAAAGATGAGAACCATCATGATGGATGATGAGTTCATCTACCATGCGACACGTTCTTTGTTTTGTTTTGTGCATGTGTAGGATACTTGGACTTTGTGTCGACTTCCACTTCACGTGAGTTGACCATTCGAGCTCTTGAGAGCGAGCCTCATACATTCTACCACGAATCGCTTCTACACCGCATTTGCTTCCACTTCGGCATTGTGAAGAATGCACAAGGACATGCCTTCAAGGTGACATCTTTCTTGAGCATGGATATTGCGGATCATACTACTTGTGTTGCTTGCACGATGAGACTTATTGGTCATCTTGGACCACTTGATTGCGCACTTAGTAGAGATCTTGCTTTGACTTGCCATTATCACATTCCCATGCATCATGACATATGTACCCTGTGTGTTGCATCCAATTCTTGGATTACTTGCTCCTCTCATATGTTTGGTTGCAACAATGTCATTACTTCACATATGCCATGTCCCATTGATTGCTACATGCTTGACTTGATTGCCTCTCACATGATGAACAATTGCTCTTTCCATTGTGTTGAGTGCCACATGATATTCACTACACCCCATGCACATTATGTTTGGATTGTCTTGCACTTGACCCATGTGTTTAGACACTTCATTTTACTTGGTGTTATGAATGATTCATATGCCTACCATAGACCTTTCATTGAGCAATTTATGAATGCTTGCTATGAAATTGAGGTAGATGCTTATTCTCTTGACACACATATTTGCATCTCTACCTCCCATTTACATGCTTGTCCCCATGATATCTTTGACTGTGCTCACTTTATGCGCTTACATGCCATGTCACAATCCTTTGCCACACCATTTGCTATGCTTGATGATTTACACTTGTTTGGTGAATCACCAATTGAATGCTTGGTTTTGCACTAACGCTAACCACATTTATTTTTCCAAGTGTTTGTTGTATTTGCTCCTTTTGAAGGAATCACAAGACGGTGCGACATTGGAGAGTGCCCATTTCGAGCTTCAAGATGACGAGCTTGGTGATCGACCACTTTGACACGGCACCGCCATCTCTTTCCCATGGTGATTTGGTTTTCGATCCGAGGTCGGATCCTTTCCAAGGGGAGGGATGATGCGGAGCATCCTACGGTCATCACCATGTCAAGAGTCCGTTTGGCAAGTGACACGTCGACCTCTTCTTCACATACACAAAGGTGAATCTTCTCCTTTACACGTGCTCACTTGACCCCTTCGAGGATGGTATACTACTTGACACTTCCCCGTGTGCGTGCATAGGTATTGCCGGAGCTTCTCGGATGTCAAGGAGGAGTGCAAGCGCCAAGGAACGACTACACCATCCGCGAGGGAAGCATGGAAGCGACGACGGAAGAAGACGGAGCTGCTGGTTACAGCCGGACATCCGGGCGAGGCGGACATCCGTGCCTCACCAAAGCCCGGACATCCGGCCAACCGCCCGGACATCCGGCGTCTCCGAGAGCCGGATATCCGGCCTCAAGCCCGGAAATCCGGCACCCCTCTCCCGATCCGACTAAAACAGTTGCCACAGCCCGGACATCCGGCCCCAGGCCCCGGACATCCGGCCTCCCGCGAAGCCCCGGATATCCGGCTCCCCAGCCCGGAAATCCGGCGCCCCTCTCCCGGTTCTGCTGAAACGGTCGCTCTAGCCCGGACATCCGGGCTGAGAGCCCGGACATCCGGCGCCTCGCGAAGGCCCGGACATCCGGCCCGACGCCCGGACGTCCGCCCTCCACTGCGTCAAGTGCCTCCGGACTCGTCCCTTGTACCCCTTCGCCCGAGACTATATATACTTGATCCCTCCTCTTTCTAGGGTTAGCGTTGATTTAGCTCATAGATAGAGTTTCGCTCATCCATACCGGATCTACTCCACGAGAGACCGCGGCCCCTCTTCGGAGACGATCCACCTTGGATTCAAGACCTCCCTTTGCGGAGAAGACCATCAACAAGACCTCCTCACGGAGAAGAACGGCTCCAGATTGTATCGTCCATTGGTGACCTTGAATCAAGTATCTACCTTTGGGTACTTTGATATAGCATTTGTGTGACCGATTCCTTGTTGGTTGAGTGTTTTCCCTCGTTCCTCCCCGTGATTTCCTCGTGTTCTTCCGCTCGTTCTTCGTAATCCACCGTAGGATCCGCTCCAACGTGAAAGATCGCCCACGTAGGGTTCCGCCCTACATCAAAAAGGCATGACTAACCACTCATATAAACCAAACTTAGTTTTAAATGCTGTTTTCCATTCGTCTCCCAATTTCATACGAATTTGATGGTATTCACTACGCAAATCAACTTTGGAGAATATTGTAGAGCCACTCAATTCATCAAGCATATCATCTAGCCTAGGAATAGGATGATGATAACAAATAGTAATATTATTAATGCCTCTACAATCAACACACATACATGACGTACAATCATTTTTAGGCACTAGTATAATAGGAACAGCACAAGGACTAAGAGATTCGCGTATATAACCTTTGTCGAGCAGCTCACATGTACTTGACGCATAATCTCCTTCGTCTCCTCCGGATTGGTACGGTATGGTGCACGGTTGGGTAGCGATGCACCGGAATTAAGTCAATTTGATGCTCAATCCCTCGAATAGGTGGTAATCCGGTGGCACGTCTTGTGGGAAGACGCCAAACTCCCCGCAAAACGTTAGTGACAGCGGGGGCAAAGAGGAAGGCACGTCCTCGAATGAAAATAATGCCTCTTTGCACACAAAAGCATAGCAAACAGATTTGCTAGAATCTAGCTCATCAATATCAGATTTGGTGGCAAGTAAACATGCACTTTTCAGTTTAATTTCAGAAGCAACATTAGATGGTTTATTATTAGGCTTCATTTGTTGCTCAAATTCTTTTGCCACAATCTGATTTTCACTCTTATTTTTCTCCTGTTTTGCTTTATTAGCTCTATTAATATCATCTTTCAAAATGGAATCAGAGTCATAGGAAGCAAAGTAATATTTTTATCCTTGTGAACAAGAGTATACTGATTGTTTCTACCATGGTGTACAGAATTTTTATCAAATTTCCATGGTCTACCAAGTAATAAGGAACATGCTTGCATAGGTACCACATCACAATCAACATAATCAGCATATGTAGAGATACTAAAATACACACGAACAAAGACGTGTTACCTTAACCTTGCCACCGTTGTTGAACCATTGGATGTAGTAAGGATGTGGATGTGGCCTTGTGGTGAGAGAAAGCTTCTCCACCATATCCATGCTAGCCAAGTTGTTGCAGCTCCCTCCATCTATGATGACGCTTGAATAGAACGTTCCTTCACAACTCCCTTTGTATGGAACAAGTTATGCCTCCGATTTTGCTCAGCTTGTGTAACCTGCACACTCAAAACACGTTGAGCAACTAAACATTCATAATTGCCAAAGATCTTCAAAGAGCCATGTATTGCGTCTCATGATCGTAATCATCTCCACCGTGTTCTTCATGTGTAATAAGAGCCAAGGTCTCTTCATCATAGTCACTAGCGGACTCATACCCACCATCCTCGGTAGCAATCATCACACTTGAGATTGGCATTCTCTCATAAAATGTCCTCTTCCCTTACAACGCATACAAATAATATCACTTGTGTGCCCTGTTGACGCCATGGAAGAACAAGAGCTCTGTGTAGGCCCAACAGGTGTGCTCTTGGCAGATAGTGGTGGTTGTGCCTGCTTTCTTGTATCACGGTTGGAGGTGGCAGCCGACAAATTTTCTGGAAACGGGTCAAAAAAAACTTTCTATAACGGCGACTGTCTCAATACGCTTAGAAACACCTAAAAATAGGATAGCCAGAAATTTTTTTGACAAGTGCGTTTTCGGAAAATTTTGGGCCTAAACGGAGGGTGGTTTCAGGACTCTTTTTTTTTAGAAACCTACTCCGGCTAGGAAACACGAATCGGAAACTAGATGGATCTCGAAAACAAACCTAATATGAGAAGAACTCGGATTGGTGGTGGATATATGGTGGTGGTGGTGGTATATGGTAGCGGTGGTGGTATATGGATACGGATTGGTGGTGGTATATGGATACGGATTGGTGGTGGTATATGGATACGGATTCAGAGCGGTGGCGGATAAGCAATGGTGGTAGATGGCAAGGCGATGATGATGGTGCGGCGGCGGCGTGAAAACTTATGACCAGAACTCGAAACTCTAAAAGACTAGACGCTAAGACCAACAACTAGACACGACGATGCAACCGCAAATTCAACAAAGCAAAACCCTAAAAAGATTATGCAAAGGCTCAGATTGGTTCGGATATGATGAACTAACCCTAATTTTTTTTGTGGCTTTTTGTGGACTTTAGGTACGAAGAACAGACTCGATCTAATCTACGAAAAACTGTAAAATCTCACCGAGCAACCTGAAAATCTGATACCACTTGATAGAGGCAAAGGTGTTCCGATGTTTCAATGAGATGGTGGCTATCGTTTCTATGGGAGTCGACCTTGACGATCCGACTACGTACGTGCGAGACGTCGCGCCTTAGCAATCGCTAAACCAACTTCCGAGGGTTATTGACCACGCCGGAGCACGATCAACCTGACCACGAGGGCCTGCTTTCCTGCGAGCGAACAAAGAACAAGCAAGAAACTAAGATTGCAATCTGGATATTGCGAATATAAGAGGAAAGATTTATTAATGAAGGTGGGGTTACGAGACGCCTTGGTCCGGTCGTTGAACACAAACGGCACGCTGTTGCAGCTAAGGCGAACTTTTGATCTAAACAAAACCCAAAGTCTAAACGGTGCCCTAAGGGCTATATATATGGAGGAAGAGGGGGGGAATTTCGTGGCCCTTGGTGGAGGGGTCCGAAATCAACCCTATCTCTTGTTTCCCCACACATACGGACTGTACTTGTGTATTTCAAAATTACAAGGGCCTGGCCCAATAATAAGGTGACGCAGCACCTAGAATAGCCTCGGGACGAAATTTATGAAGTAGCATCTTGTATATTTCGTCCAAGGCTTCATGCACCCATTATGGTGGCTTCAAAGTCCTGAGATCATCACTTGTAACTCCGTTCTTGTTCCCCTTGCGCATGGCATCATCTCCATGCTTGTTCTTGCTCCAATTCTCATCCTTCCCCAAGCTAGGCCCTTCATTTGTAAGCAAAACAAATGTATCCAATTTAGGCAGCATCATATTGTCATGAACATTAGAATCATTACCAAGAAACGAAAGTACCTGATAATTTAATTGGCTTGCGCGAGCTCTAGTAATTGGTCCGGTATTTGTAGCAGTAGGGGCTGCTGGTGTAACAATGGTATTGATGTCCTCATCACTTCCCAGCTCGACATACATCTACGTCGTGCGTTTGACTCTCCCTGGCAATCGCTCTATCCAAGCTTTTGAGAGTTTTGACTACAACAGTTGCCGATCACCGCCTGCTGCTGGGTAAGAACTGGTAAGAATTTGAGATTTGCTTCTCGGATTTGTGACACCCGCCACCACCACCACTTGTTAGTAGTCTGTAGGATCATATTCTTGTGTGTTTCTATTGCTGCTAACCATGCCAGGATCACAAGCCGACGAGACTGACTGGGAGAACTTGACGAACAAGGAGCTTCATGATAAGTTTCAGCAAATGATGAGTGGACAGGTGCAACATGTGCTAAACAGATTTGAAGAGGCCATGGAGAAGATAGATGACATGGAGAAGACGTTCGAAACAAAGCTCGATAACAAGTTTAATGAATTGCTCGTGCGTCTTCCACCACCACCGATGAGGACATGGCTACCACAGTTACACCAATATCCCGTGCTGCTTTACCTCTTGGAACAGTTGCTAGAGCTCAGATACGCCAATTAAATTATCAGGTACTTTCGTTTCTTGGTAATGTTTCTAGTGTTCATGAGAATATGATGCTGCCTAACTTAGATAAATTTGTGTTGCTTGCAATTGAAGGGCCTAGCATGGATAAGAAGGTTGAGCATTGGAGCATGGTCAAGCACGGAGATGAAGGTGCGTGCGAAGAGAACAAGAACGGAGGTTCAAGTGGAGATTTCCGGACTTTGAAGCCACCATGACGACCTACAAGAAGATGGACGAAATATACAAGATGACCTTTCATAAATTTTGTCCATAGCTTATTATTGGTGTCGCGCCACCTTATTTTGGGCCAGGCCCATGTCATCTACTTTTAGAGTCCATATTGTAGGGGAAACGACTTAGGAGGTGTTTTAGTCCCACCTTGCCAAGGGTGGACAAAATCCCATCTCTTTTCCCTATAAATATAGCCCTTAAGGCATCGTTTAGACTGGGTTTTATTTAGTTAAAAGTTAGCCATCGCTGCAACTTCGTGTACTTCGTTTGTGTCCAACGACCAGACCAAGACCGCTTATGAAACCCCACTTTTATCAATACTTCATCCATACTCGCAATATTCAGATTGCTTAATCATATTCTTGCTTGTTCTTCGATTGCTTGCAGGAATAGACCTTCGTGGTCAGGTTGATCGTGCTCCAGCGTGGTCAATAACCTCTCGGAGTTGGTTTAGCGATTGCTAAGGCGCAACGTCGTGCACGTTTGTCGTCGGATCGTCAAAGTCGTCTCCACCAAATCGATAGCTATCATCTCATCAAAACATCGGGACACCCTCGCCTCTATCAAGTGGTATCAGTTTTCAGGTTGCTCGGTGAGATTTTTCCAGTTTTTCATAGTCTAGATCGCATTTGTTCTTCATACCTAGAGTCAAAGAAAAAGCCACAAAAAAGAGAGTTAGATTAGTTCATCCGTATCCCAGACAGTCTAAGCCTTTCGCTATTATCACTTAGTTTTTGCATTGTTGAATTTTCGGTTGCATCGTGTGTCGAGTTGCTGGTTTTAGTGTCTAAACTTTTAGAGTTTCGAGTTCTAGTCACGTTTTTGTTCACACCGCATCCACGAACACCAACCACTGCCACTTATTTTTTTTCGTGAGCATCACCATCATCCATCCGCTGCTGTGGTTTCTTGTTGTCTTTGAGCATCAGAAAAGATTGAGAACAGAGCACAAGAAAAAAGAGTTTTGAGAGAGAGAATCGGCTGACAAGTTTGGATCAAGGAGAGAGATAGGAATACAA
Organism: Aegilops bicornis; assembly: GCA_021605145.1. NCBI lineage: Eukaryota > Viridiplantae > Streptophyta > Magnoliopsida > Poales > Poaceae > Aegilops > Aegilops bicornis. The sequence continues at coordinate 282,969,662 of CM038672.1, forward strand.
CAGCGCAGCAGTCCATGCCATTAAGCTTCTTGGGATTTGGTGTTCATACAGGCGATACAAAAAACCAGCTGTCAGATCTAATTCAGTTGTTCAAAAAAAGTTGTTCACCGATTGGAAGAAGAGGAGGACGTGACTTGGAAGGACTTCTTTCGGTTTGGGTTCCAAGAATAGGTTCACGTGGGGTGGAGCTCTAGCCATCCACGTTTGCTGGATTTTTTTAAATTTTTTTGGACTGATCCACCGTGAGATAAAGAAAGGCAAGTCCAATCAGCCTATTACAAAAAGAATTAAATGGTTCGGTTGGTCTGATTTGGATTGATCCCTTGGAATTTGTGAGTATCTGTGCCTACTATAAAGGAAGGAAAACGTGGTCTGTTGAGGATGTTAACGTGAGATCTGGAAGGAGTAGTTTGTTTTGGCAAGTTTGGATTCCCAACGAAAAAAAAACCTGCCGTTTGATCTCTCCAAGCAAAGAGAGAAGGAACGTGCTGATTGGTTTGTTTATTTGGCAAGGCTCCTTTCATCTTGTTTTGGAGATTGTGCTCTAAAAAAAAGTTGCCTTGTTACTTTTGAGCCGGAAAAGGGGAGAGGGGCACGTTCAAATCTGTTGCCATGTATAAGGAAAGTAAATTTGCTTATTTGGAAGTTTTCTGTGTAAAAAAGGAGAGAATCACATGTGGGCTTTGAGCCAATTTGAGCAATATCTGATCTCTTGGTTTCGTTTCCAAAAGTACTAGTTCGCAAGCTCAAGTTTGGAAAGGAAAAAAAAGGCAGGTTTTGATCCGAAAAAAAAACCCAGATCGGTTGCATTTGGAAGTAATCCCACGAGAGTTGTTTCCTTTTGGAAGGAGATAAGTATATAAAAGGAAATCTGCACGTAAATCAAGGAGAGGTAGTTGTTTCCCCGTTTGGCAAGAGAGTTGTTGTTTTCACGTGGAGTTTTTCTTGAGGAAAGGCAAGAAAGAAAAAAAAAGATTCAGTTGGTTGTTTCCAAGGTCTGGCAATTTCCTTGACGAAAATAAGGGAGAAAAAAAATCAAAGAAGAACAGGAGGACGTGGTGTGCTATACTACTTGGATGAAGTCTTGAGAAAAAAAATCAGACCGAATGTTGGTTTGGTAACGTTGGATCAGAAAAAAAAACTTGAAAGACAAACGTGAAAAAAAAGAAGATCCAAAATTTGGATCGGTTGAAAAGAAAAGAAATATTGACCGGGTGCACAAAAAACATTTTTTTTTGCTGGGGAGATTTTGTTGAAGAAAAAAAAAGAGTTGTTGATTGCTTACGTTGCCTGCTTGGAAAGTTGAGATATTTCCTTTGGCTTTTAGACCGTAGCGAGAGAGAAAAAAAAAGATAAAGTGTTAACCTATTTTGATTTGGCTGCAGAGTTACCTTAAGGAAAAAAATCACACATGGAATATTTGGAGGTATATCTTTCGTACTAGTAGTACTAGTTTGCCAAGTCACTTTTGATACAGTACCTTGACATATACTGGTGCCAGTATACTCTGGTTGCTGCATCACTCATCATTTTTCTTGCGACTTGAGTTCTTATTGGTATCGAGCGTGAATTTCACTTGTGTCTTATGCTCGCGTCTCTAGTATAGTCTAGCCTAGGACCAGCACTCGACCACTTTGAACGAATTTTTAGCTTGCATTAATTAACGTGGTTGTAGCATTTTTTTTACATATATAAAGCCAACCCAGCTCCACATATTTCTACATCGTGTATCCATACGTTCACCTCGCAATCGCTTTTACCCAACTTTTGGAGTTACTTGACACCGCTGGTTGCTGATCACCGCCTGCTGCATGGTAAAAACTTGTAAGACATTGATATTTGTTTTACTGTGAGCGTCTTACCACCACATCCCAGTAGTTATAGGAACATCATTTTTGGATTTTGTTTCTTGTTTCTACTAATCATGACAGGATCTAGCGTCAATTCATGGGCTTTATCGATCGTGGGAGACGTGCCACCACCTATGCAAACTCCACAACGATCACGAGAGGTGCACAAACATCCAAATGCACATGATCATGTTAATGTTCCTATACCATCATTTAATGGCCGTTTTAGACCTGCTTTATATATTGAATGGGAGTTCGACATAAATATTATATTTGCTTCCCATTATTTTGATGAACATAAAAAAGTTAAGGTTGCGGTTGCTTCTTTCACCGGTTATGCTTTAGTTTGGTGGAGTGAATATTGTCGGTTACACCCTGATTATATACCTACTACTTGGGATGATTTGAAACTTGCCATGCGACATACATTTGTCCCCGCTTATTATACTCATGACATGATGAAAAAGTTGCAACATTTAAAACAAGGTAGTGACATCAGAATTTAAATATTATGATGATTTACAAACTACCTTGTTGCATTCCTCTTTAGAAGAAAGTGAAGAAGATTTTATGGATAGATTTTGGGGAGGATTAAACCGTGACATTCAGGAGATACTAATTCATGAAACATGATATCCTATGGACCGTTTGTTTCGTCTTGCTTGCAAAGCTGAACAGGAGATAACAAGACGTGTAGCCCACAAGATAAACAAGCGGAAGGTGCAAATCCCAAGAGTTGCGGCGGTTGTTCCTTCCACCACTGCGTCTCCTATGGCAACAACATCCATTGTTGAGAGCACTACATCACCTCCACCATGTGACGTGTCGCCACCTAGAGTGCCTACATCATCTTTGTTGATCATAAGAGGTACCGATCTTCCACCTCCACATGAGTATGATGAATGCCTTGTCAATTTAAATGAACCACGCGATGAGCTACCCACTACTTTGATCACACCAGCTATTTTAGAGGACTATGTTCATGATTTGACTTTGCCATGTGATCAAACAATTTTGAGTGAACCCATTGAATTAACTATTGATGCAAAAGAACCACGTGAATCAGTGAATAGATCAGATTTGGATCAAATACGTTTGAAAATAGTTGTGCCAATGTTTAATCATTTTGATATGACCTCTAATCTTGGTGATGGTTCATCAAGGTTGGGATGGTTTAATGATGAGCATTGCCAATCTTTTGTTATGAATAAGAGCTTCACTTATATGTGCAAACTGAGTTGCAATATTTTTATGCCTTTGACTTCTTGTGGTAATATATTGGCTTTATATTTCATGACTTTTGAAGGGTGCTCTTGTATAACTGTGTCACATGTGCCACAACTGATATTAGTTAAAATGGATGACATATACATATACAACGTGTACACCTTGTCTCTATTGTTAGCCAGATTTCAGATTAAGCAACGCCGAGGGCGGCTTTGTTTTCAAGAAGGCGAGGATGATGAGGACATGGCTACCACAGTTACACCAATATCCCGTGCTGCTTTACCTCTTGGAACAGTTGCTAGAGCTCAGATACGCCAATTAAATTATCAGGTACTTTCGTTTCTTGGTAATGTTTCTAGTGTTCATGAGAATATGATGCTGCCTAACTTAGATACATTTGTGTTGCTTGCAATTGAAGGGCCTAGCATGGATAAGAAGGTTGAGCATTGGAGCATGGTCAAGCACGGAGATGAAGGTGCGTGCGAAGAGAACAAGAACGGAGGTTGGAGTGGAGATTTCCGGACTTTGAAGCCACCATGATGACATACAAGAAGATGGACGAAATATACAAGATGACCTTTGATAAATTTCGTCCATAGCTTATTATTGGTGTTGCGCCACCTTATTTTGGGCCAGGCCCATGTAATCTACTTTTAGAGTCCATATTGTAGGGGAAACGACTTAGGAGGTGTTTTAGTCCCACCTTGCAAAGGGTGGACAAAATCCCATCTCTTTTCCCTATAAATATAGCCCTTAAGGCATCGTTTAGACTGGGGTTTTATTTAGTTAAAAGTTAGCCATCGCTGCAACTTCGTGTACTTCGTTTGTGTCCAACGACCAGACCAAGACCGCTTATGAAACCCCACTTTTATCAATACTTCATCCATACTCGCAATATTCAGATTGCTTAATCATATTCTTGCTTGTTCTTCTATTGCTTGCAGGAATAGACCTTCGTGGTCAGGTTGATCGTGCTCCAGCGTGGTCAATAACCTCTCGGAGTTGGTTTAGCGATTGCTAAGGCGCAACGTCGTGCACGTTTGTAGTCGGATCGTCAAAGTCGTCTCCACCAAATCGATAGTTATCCTCTCATCGAAACATCGGGACACCCTCGCCTCTATCAACCACCACCGGCTGCTCCTAACGCACCTCTACAACAACAACAACAACAACGACTACCTCCACGTCGCGGAACAGCCCTCCGCCGAGCGAGCCGTGTTCCTCTTGCGCTTGGCCAAACTGTTGGTGCTTTGTTGATATACGTGGCTCCTGCTGCTGATACGGAGGAGGATGATTATGTGGGAGATTACAAGGATGAGGTTGATCAAAATCACAACTACGTGCAACCACCAGCACCACAACCACCAGGTCGTCCACATGCAAATAATGGCAACGTTAGGGCTCTCCCTCAGGTACGAGATCATGACCATCTCCCTAAACTGAAATTGAATATTCCACCATTTGAGGGTAGATATGTTCCTGATATATATCTTACTTGGGAGTTAGAAACTGAACAACGATTTACATGTTTACAATATCCCGAGGAGAGACGTGTTCCTGCTGTTTGTGCTTTCACTAGCTTTGCATGTGTTTGGTGGTCTGAACATTGTCGATTATATCATGTTCCAGCTACTTGGGCTGCTTTGAAAACTGCTATGCGTATTCGTTGGGTTCCACCATATTATCAACGTGAATTACTTCAAAAATTGCAGCGTTTAAGACAAGGAAAAAATTCTGTAGAAGAATATTATCAGGAATTACAAACTGGCTTGATTAGATGTGGTATTGTTGAGGAGAATGAAGCTATGCTTGCATGTTTTCTGGGTGGATTAAATAGAGAGATTCAGACCATTCTAGACTATAAGGATTATAATAATATCACTCGTTTATTCCATCTTGCTTGTAAAGCTGAACGTGAAGTGCAGGATCGACAGGCATTGGCGCGGACTAACTTTTCTGCAGGTCGACCTTCATCATGGACACCACGTGCATCATCTACTTCCACACGTTCTGCTACACCGGCACCTCCGTCGGCTGCCACCTCCAACCGTGATACAATAAAGCAGGCACAATCACCACTATCTGCCAAGAGCACACCTTCTGGGCCTGCAAAGAGCTCTTCTTCATCCATGGCATCAACTGGGCAAACACATGATATTATTTGTCGACGTTGCAAGGGTGGAGGTCATTATGCGAGAGAATGCCCATCTAAGTGTGTGATGATTGTTACTGAGGATGGTGGGTATGAGTCCGCTAGTGACTATGATGAGGAGACTTTGGCTCTTATTACACATGAAGGACACGGTGGAGATGATTCTGATCATGAGACGCAATACATGGCTCTTTGAAGATGCCGATGGTATGAATGTTTAGTTGCTCAACGTGTTTTGAGTGTGTAGGTTACACAAGCTGAGAAAAATCAGAGGCATAATTAGTTCCATACAAAGGGAGTTGTGAAGGAACGTTCTATTCGCGTCATCATAGATGGAGGGAGCTGCAACAACTTGGCTAGCATGGATATGGTGGAGAAGCTATCTCTCACCACAAGACCACATCCACATCCTTACTACATCCAATGGTTCAACAACAGCGGCAAGGTTAAGGTAACACGTCTGTTCGTGGTGCATTTTAGTATCTCTACATATGCTGATTATGTTGATTGTGATGTGGTACCTATGCAAGCATGTTCCTTATTACTTGGTAGACCATGGCAATTTGATAAAATTCTGTACACCATGGTAGAAACAATCAGTATACTCTTGTTCATAAGGATAAAAATATTACTTTGCTTCCTATGACTCCTGATTCCATTTTGAAAGATGATATTAATAGAGCTAATAAAGCAAAACAGGAGAAAAATAAGAGTGAAAATCAGATTGTGGCACAAGAATTTGAGCAACAAATGAAGCCTAATAATAAACCATCTACTGTTGCTTCTGAAATTAAATTGAAAAGTGCATGTTTACTTGCCACCAAATCTGATATTGATGAGCTAGATTCTAGCAAATCTGTTTGCTATGCTTTTGTGTGCAAAGAGGCATTATTTTCATTCGAGGACATGCCTTCCTCTTTGCCCCCTCATCACTAACATTTTGCAGGAGTTCACGACGTCTTCCCACAAGACGTGCCACCGGAATTACCACATGTTCGAGGGATTGAGCATCAAATTGACTTAATTCCCGGTGCATCGCTACCCAACCGTGCACCATACCGTACCAATCCAGAGGAGACGAAGCAGATAATGCGTCAAGCATGTGAGCAGCACGACAAAGGTTATATACGCGAATCTCTTAATCCTTGTGCTGTTCCTATTATACTAGTGCCTAAAAAGGATGGTACGTCGCGTATGTGTGTTGATTGTAGAGGCATCAATAATATTACTATTCGTTATCGTCATCCTATTCCTAGGCTAGATGATATGCTTGATGAATTGAGTGGCTCTACAATATTCTCCAAAGTTGATTTGCGTAGTGGATACCATCAAATTTATATGAAATTGGGAGATGAATGGAAAACGGCATTTAAAACTAAGTTTGGTTTATATGAGTGGTTAGACATGCCTTTTGGGTTAACTAATGCACCTAGTACTTTCATGAGACTAATGAACGAAGTTTTACGTGCTTTCATTGGACGATTTGTGGTAGTCTATTTTGATGATATACTGATTTATAGCAAATCTTTGGAAGAACATTTGGAACATTTACGTGTTGTTTTTATTGCTCTCACGTGATGCACGCTTGTTTGGTAACCATGGGAAGTGCACCTTTTGCACCAATTTAGTATCTTTTCTTGGCTATGTGGTTACTCCACAGGGAATTGAAGTGGATAAAGCCAAGATTGAAGCTATTGAGAGTTGGCCACAGCCCAAAACGGTCACACAAGTGAGGAGTTTTCTTGGACTCGCTGGTTTCTATAGGCGTTTTGTGAGAGATTTTAGCACCATTGCTGCACCTCTCAACGAGCTTACAAAGAAGGATGTGCCTTTTGTTTGGGGTACCGCGACAGGAATGAAGCCTTCACGGTCTTGAAGATAAGTTGACACAAGCTCCTTTACTCCAACTTCCTGATTTTAATAAGACTTTTGAGCTTGAATGTGATGCTAGTGGAATTGGATTAGGAGGTGTGTTATTACAAGATGGCAAACCTGTTGCATACTTTTCTGAAAAATTGACTGGGCCTAGTCTGAACTATTCTACTTATGATAAAGAATTATATGTTCTTGTTCGGACTTTAGAGACATGGCAACATTATTTATGGCCCAAAGAATTTGTTATACATTCTGATCATGAATCTTTGAAACATATTAAAAGTCAAGCTAAACTGAATCGTAGACATGCTAAATGGGTGGAATTAATTGAGACTTTCCCTTATGTCATTAAACACAAGAAGGGTAAAGAAAATGTTATTGCTGATGCTTTGTCTCGTCGCTATACTATGCTTTCACAACTTGACTTCAAAATATTTGGTTTGGAGACCATCAAAGATCAATATGTGCATGATGCTGATTTTAAAGATGTAATGCAGAATTGTAAAGAAGGAAGAACATGGAACAATTTCGTTATTAATGATGGCTTTGTGTTTCGTGCTAACAAGCTATGCATTCCTGCTAGCTCTGTTCGTCTTTTGTTGTTGCAGGAGGCGCATGGAGGAGGATTAATGTGACACTTTGGCGTGAAGAAGACAGAGGATATACTTGCTACACATTTCTTTTGTCCAAAGATGAGACGAGATGTTGAGCGTTTTGTTGCTCGTTGCACTACATGTCAAAAAGCTAAGTCATGACTCAATCCTCATGGTTTATATATGCATTTGCCTGTGCCTAGTGTTCCTTGGGAGGATATATCTATGGACTTTGTTTTAGGTTTACGTCGAACAAAGAAGGGGAGGAATAGCATATTTGATGTCGTGGATAGATTCTCGAAAATGGCACACTTTATACCATGTCATAAAAGCGATGATGTTGTTAATGTTGATGATTTGTTCTTTCGGGAAATTATTCGCTTGCATGGTGTGCCAAATACTATTGTTTCAGATCGTGATACTAAATTCCTTAGCCACTTTTTGAGATGTTTATGGGCTAAGTTGGGGACTAAACTCCTTTTAGTACTACTTGTCACCCCAAACTGATGGACAAACTGAAGTAGTCAATAGAACATTGTCTACTATGCTTAGGGCTGTTTTGAAGAATAATAAGAAAATGTGGGAAGAATGCTTGCCTCATATTGAATATGCTTATAATCGTTCGTTGCATTCTACTACTAAGATGTGCCCTGTTGAAATTGTGTATGGTTTCCTACCTCGTGCACCTATTGATTTGTTGCCTCTTCCATCTTCGGAGAAGGTTAATTTTGATGTTAAACAACGTGCTGAATTGATCTTAAAAATGCATGAGTTAACTAAGGACAACATTAGGTGTATGAATGCTAAATATAAACTTGCTGGAGATAAGGGTAGAAAACATGTTGCCTTTGCACCTGGAGATCTTGTTTGGTTACATTTGCGTAAGGATAGGTTTCCTAATTTGCACAAATCAAAGCTAATGCCACGTGCTGATGGTCCTTTTAAGGTGTTAGAGAAAATAAATGATAATGCATATAAACTTGAGCTGCCTGCAGATTTTGGGGTTAGCCCCACTTTCAATATTGCAGATTTGAAGCCTTATTTGGGTGAGGAAGATGAGCTCACGAGGACGACTTCATTTCAAGAAGGGGAAGATGATGAGGACATCAATACCATTGTTACACCCACAGCCCCTACTACAACATATACTGGACCAATTACTAGAGCTCGCGCATGCCAATTAAATTATCAGGTACTTTCGTTTCTTGGTAATGATTCTAATGTTCATGAGAATATGATGCTGCCTAAATTGGATACATTTGTTTTGCTTACAAATGAAGGGCCTCGCATGGATAAGAGGGATGAACATTGGCGCAAGAACAAGCATGGAGTTGATGGCATGCGCAAGGGGAACAAGAACGGAGTAACAAGTGATGATTTCAGGACTTTGAAGCCACCATAATGAGTGCATGAAGCCTTGGACGAAATATACAAGATGCCACTTCATAAACTTCGTCCAGAGGCTATTCTAGGTGTTGCGTCACCTTATTATTGGGCCAGGCATTGTAATTACGAAATACATAAGTATAGGCTGTTTTTAGAGTCCGTATGTGTGGGGAAACAAGAGATAGGGTTGGTTTTGGACCCCTTCCCGAAGGGCCACGAAATCCCCCCCCCCCTCTTTCTCCATATATACAGCCCTTAGGGCACCGTTTAGACCTTGGGTTTTGTTTAGATTAAAAGTTCGCCATAGCTACAACTTCGCGTACTTCGTTTGTGTTCAACGACCAGACAAAGGCGTCACAGAACCCCACCTTGATCAATAAAGTTTTCCTCTTATATTCGCAATATCCAGATTGCAATCTTAGTTTCTTGCTTGTTCCTCGTTTGCCTGCAGGAAACAGACCTTCGTGGTCAGGTTGATCGTGCTCCGGCGTGGTCAATAACCTCTCGGAGTTGGTTTAGCGATTGCTAAGGCGCGACGTCTTCGCACGTTCGTAGTCGGATCGTCAAAGTCGACTTCATCCAAAACGATAGCCACCATCTCTTCGAAAGACGGGACACCTTTGCCTCTATCACCACATCTTGTTAGTAGTCTGTAGGATCATATTCTTGTGTGTTTCTATTGCTGTTAACCATGCCAGGGATCATGTCGATTTAGACCGACCGGGAGAACATGATTTAATAAGGAGTTGCATGATAAATTTCAGCAAATGATGAGTGGACAGGTGCAAGATGTGCTAAACAGATTTGAAGAGGCCATGGAGAAGATACATGGCATGGAGAAGACGTTCGAAACAAAGCTCGATAACAAGTTTAATGAATTGCTCGTGCGTCCTCCACCACCACCACCGGCTGCACCTAACGCACCTCTACAACAACAACAACTACTACTACCTCCACGTCGCGAAACAGCCCTCCGCCGAGCGAGCCGTGTCCCTCTTGCGCTTGGCCAAACTGTTGGTGCTGTTGTTGATACTTCTGTGGCTCCTGCTGCTGATGCGGAGGAGGATGATTATGTGGGAGATTACGAGGATGAAGTTGATCAAAATCAGAACTACGTGCAACCACCAGCACCACAACCACCAGGTCGTCCACATGCAAATAATGGCAATGTTAGGGCTCCCCCTCAGGTACGAGATCATGACCATCTCCCTAAACTGAAATTGAATATTCCACCATTTGAGGGTAGATATGTTCCTGATATATATCTTACTTGGGAGTTAGAAACTGAACAACGATTTACATGTTTACAATATCCCGAGGAGAGACGTGTTCCTGCCGCTGTTTGTGCTTTCACTAGCTTTATGTGTGTTTGGTGGTCCGAACATTGTAGATTATATCCTGTTCCAGCTTCTTGGGCTGCTTTGAAAACTGCTATGCGTACTCGTTGGGTTCCACCATATTATCAACATGAATTACTTCAAAAATTGCAGCACTTAAGACAAGGAAAAAATTCGGTAGAAGAATATTATCAGGAATTACAAACTGGCTTGATTAGATGTGGTATTGTTGAGGAGAATGAAGCTATGCTTGCACGTTTTCTGGGTGGATTAAATAGAGAGATTCAGGCCATTCTAGACTATAAGGATTATAATAATATCACTCGTTTATTCCATCTTGCTTGTAAAGCTGAACGTGAAGTGCAGGATCGATGTGCATTGGCGCGAACTAACTTTTCTGCAGGTCGACCTTCATCATGGACACCACGTGCATCATCTACTTCCACTGCACAATCACCTCCTTCAGGTGCCACCTCCAACCGTGATACAAGAAAGCAGACACAACCACCACTATCTACCAAGAGCACACCTGCCGGGCCTGCACAGAGCTCTTCTTCTTCCATGGCGTCAACAGGGCACACAAGTGATATTATTTGTCGTCGTTGTAAGGGAAGAGGACATTTTGCCAGAGACTGCAAATCTCAGCCTGTGATGATTGCTACTGAGGATGGTGGGTATGAGTCCGCTAGTGACTATGATGAAGAGACTTTGGCTCTTATTACACATGAAGAACACAGTGGAGATGATTCTGATCATGAGACGCAATACATGGCTGCTGAAGATGCTGACAGGTATGAATGTTTAGTTGCTCAACGTGTTTTGAGTGTGCAGGTTACACAAGCTGAGCAAAATCAGAGGCATAACTTGTTCCATACAAGGGAGTTGTGAAGGAACGTTCTATTCGCGTCATCATAGATGGAGGGAGCTGCAACAACTTGGCTAGCATGGATATGGTGGAGAAGCTATCTCTCACCACAAGACCACATCCACATCCTTACTACATTCAATGGTTCAACAACAGCGGCAAGGTTAAGGTAACACATATGCTGATTATGTTGATTGTGATGTGGTACCTATGCAAGCATGTTCCTTATTACTTGGTAGACCATGGCAATTTGATAAGAATTCTGTACACCATGGTAGAAACAATTACTATACTCTTGTTCACAAGGATAAAAATATTACTTTGCTTCCTATGACTCCTGATTCAATTTTGAAAGATGATATTAATAGAGCTAATAAAGCAAAACAGGAGAAAAATAAGAGTGAAAATCATATTGTGGCAAAAGAATTTGAGCAACAAATGAAGCCTAATAATAAACCATCTAATGTTGCTTCAAATTAAACTGAAAAGTGCATGTTTACTTGCCACCAAATCTGATATTGAGGAGCTAGATTCTAGCAAATCTGTTTGCTATGCTTTTGTGTGCAAAGAGGCATTATTTTCATTCAAGGACGTGCCTTCCTCTTTGCCCCCTGCTGTCACTTACTAACATTTTGCAGGAGTTCACGACGCCTTCCCACAAGACGTGCCACCGGATTACCACCTATTCGAGGGATTGAGCATCAAATTGACTTAATTCCCGGCATCGCTACCAACCGTGCACCATACCGTACCAATCCAGAGGAGACGAAGGAGATTATGCGTCCAAGTACAGGAGCTGCTCGACAAAGGTTATATACGCCGAATCTCTTAGTCCTTGTGTTGTTCCTATTATACTAGTACCTAAAAAGGATGGTACGTCATGTATGTGTGTTGATTTTAGAGGCATTAATAATATTACTATTCGTTATCGCCATCCTATTCCTAGGCTAGATGATATGCTTGATGAATTGAGTGGCTCTACAATATTCTCCAAAGTTGATTTGCGTAGTGGATACCATCAAATTCGTATGAAATTGGGAGATGAATGGAAAACAGCATTTAAAACTAAGTTTGGTTTATACGAGTGGTTAGTCATGCCTTTTGGGTTAACTAATGCACCTAGTACTTTCATGAGACTAATGAACGAAGTTTTACGTGCTTTCATTGGACGATTTGTGGTAGTCTATTTTGATGATATATTGATTTATAGCAAATCTTTGGAAGAACATTTGGAACATTTACGTGCTGTTTTTAATGCTCTACGTGATGCACGTTTGTTTGGTAACCTTGGGAAGTGCACCTTTTGCACTGAGCGAGTATCTTTTCTTGGCTATGTTGTTACACCACAGGAAATTGAAGTTGATAAAGCCAAGATTGAAGCTATTGAGAGTTGGCCGCAGCCCAAAACGGTCACACAGGTGAGGAGTTTTCTTGGACTCGCTGGTTTCTGTAGGCGTTTTGTGAGAGACTTTAGCACCATTGCTGCACCTCTCAATGAACTTACAAAGAAGGATGTGCCTTTTGTTTGGGGTACCGCATGTGAAGAAGCCTTCACGGTATTGAAAGATAAGTTGACACATGCTCCTTTACTCCAACTTCCCGACTTTAATAAGACTTTTGAGCTTGAATGTGATGCTAGTGGAATTGGATTAGAGGTGTGTTATTACAAGATGGCAAACCTGTTGCATACTTTTCTGAAAAATTGAGTGGGCCTAGTCTGAACTATTCTACTTATGACAAAGAATTATATGCTCTTGTTCGGACTTTAGAGACATGGCAACATTATTTATGGCCCAAAGAATTTGTTATACATTCTGATCATGAATCTTTGAAACATATTAAAAGTCAAGCTAAACTGAATCGTAGACATGCTAAATGGGTGGAATTCATTGAGACTTTCCCTTATGTCATTAAACACAAGAAGGGTAAAGAAAATGTTATTGCTCGATGCTTTGTCTCGTCGCTATACTATGCTTTCACAACTTGACTTCAAAATATTTGGTTTGGAGACCATCAAAGATCAATATGTGCATGATGCTGATTTTAAAGATGTAATGCAGAATTGTAAAGAAGGAAGAACATGGAACAAGTTCGTTATTAAGGATGGTTTTGTGTTCCGTGCTAACAAGCTATGCATTCCTGCTAGCTCTGTTCGTCTTTTGTTGTTGCAGGAGGCGCATGGAGGAGGATTAATGGGACACTTTGGCGTGAAGCGGAGGATATACTTGCTACACATTTCTTTTGGCCAAAGATGAGACGGGATGTTGAGCGTTTTGTTGCTCGCTGCACTACATGTCAAAAAGCTAAGTCACGACTCAATCCTCATGGTTTATATATGCCTTTGCCTGTACCTAGTGTTCCTTGGGAGGATATATCTATGGACTTTGTTTTAGGTTTACCTCTAACAAAGAAGGGGAGGGATAGCATATTTGTTGTCGTGGATAGATTCTCGAAAATGGCACACTTTATACCATGTCATAAAAGCGATGATGCTGTTAATGTTGCTGATTTGTTCTTTCGTGAAATTATTCGCTTGCATGGTGTGCCAAATACTATTGTTTCAGATCGTGATACTAAATTTCTTAGCCACTTTTGGAGATATTTATGGGCTAAGTTGGGGACTAAACTGCTTTTTAGTACTACTTGTCACCCCCAAACTGATGGACAAACTGAAGTTGTCAATAGAACATTGTCTACTATGCTTAGGGCTGTTTTGAAGAATAATAAGAAAATGTGGGAAGAATGCTTGCCTCATATTGAATTTGCTTATAATCGTTCATTGCATTCTACTACTAAGATGTGCCCTTTTGAAATTGTGTATGGCTTCCTACCTCGTGCACCTATTGATTTGTTGCCTCTTCCCTCTTCGGAGAAGGTTAATTTTGATGCTAAAGAACGTGCTGAATTGATTTTAAAAATGCATGAGTTAACTAAGGAAAACATTGAGCGTATGAATGCTAAATATAAACTTGCTTGAGATAAGGGTAGAAAACATGTTGTCTTTGCACCTGGAGATCTTGTTTGGTTACATTTGGGTAAGGATAGGTTTCTTAATTTGCGCAAATCAAAGCTAATGCCACGTGCTGATGGTCCATTTAAGGTGTTAGAGAAAATAAATGATAATGCATATAAACTTGAGCTGCCTGCAGATTTTGGGGTTAGTCCCACTTTTAACATTGCAGATTTGAAGCCTTATTTCGGTGAGGAAGATGAGTTTCCGTCGAGGACGACTTCATTTCAAGAAGGGGAGGATGATGAGGACATCAATACCATTGTTACACCCACAGCCCCTGCTGCTATACATACTGGACCAATTACTAGAGCTCACGCACGCCAATTGAATTATCAGGTACTTTCGTTTCTTGGTAACGACTCCAATGTTCATGAGAATATGATGCTGCCTAAATTGGATACATTTGTTTTGCTTACAAATGAAGGGCCTACCATGGACAGGAAAGATGAACCTTGGAGCAAGTTCAAGCATGGAGATGTTGGCATGCGCAAGGGAAACAAGAACGGAGTTACAAGTGATGATTCCAGGACTTTGAAGCCACCCTAATGAGAGCATGAGGCCTTGGACGAAATATACAAGATGCCACTTCATAATATTCGTCCATAGGCTATTCTAGGTGCTGCGTCACCTTATTATTGGGCCAGGCCCATGTAATTTCGAAATACTTAAGTGTAGGCTGTTTTTAGAGTCCGTATGTGTGGGGAAACAAGAGTTAGGGTTGGTTTGGACCCCTCCCTCAAGGGCCACGAAATTCCCTCCTCTTTCTCCATATATACAGCCCTTAGGGCGTCGTTTAGACTTTGGGTTTTGTTTAGATCAAAAGTTCGCCATAGCTGCAACTTCACAGATTTCGCTTTGTGTTCAACGACCAGACCAAAGGCGTCTCGTAACCCCACCTTCATTAATAAAGCTTTCCTCTTATATTCGCAATATCCAGATTGCAATCTTAGTTTCTTGCTTGTTCTTCGTTTGCTCGCAGGAAACAGGCCCTCGTGGTCGAGTTGATCGTGCTCGGCGTGGTCAATAACCCTCGGAAGTTGGTTTAGCGATTGCTAAGGCGCTGACGTCTCGCCGCGACGTGGTCGGATCGTCAAGGTCGACTCCCACAGAAACGATAGCCACCATCTCATCGAAACATCGGGACACCTTTGCCTCTATCAACCAATCTGTATCCATATACCACCACCGCTACCATATACCACCACCGCTGCCATATACCACCACCATATATCCACCACCAATCCGAGTTCTTCTCATATTAGGTTTGTTTTCATTCGAGGACGTGCCTTTGTGTGCAAAGAGGCATTATTTTCATTCGAGGACGTGCCTTCCTCTTTGCCCCCTGCTGTCACTAACATTTTGCAGGAGTTTGCTGACGTCTTCCCACAAGACGTGCCACCGGGATTACCACCTATTCGAGGGATTGAGCATCAAATTGACTTAATTCTGCATCGCTACCCAACCGTGCACCATACCGTACCAATCCAGAGGAGACGAAGGAGATTATGCGTCAAGTACAGGAGCTGCTCGACAAAGGTTATATACGCGAATCTCTTAGTCCTTGTGCTGTTCCTATTTGTGGTAGTCTATTTTGATGATATACTGATTTATAGCAAATCTTTGGAAGAACATTTGGAACATTTACGTGCTGTTTTTATTGCTCTACGTGATGCACGTTTGTTTGGTAACCTTGAGAAGTGCACCTTTTGCACCGACCGAGTATCTTTTCTTGGCTATGTTGTTACTCCACAGGGAATTGAAGTTGATAAAGCCAAGATTGAAGCTATTGAGAGTTGGCCGCAGCCCAAGGCGGTCACACAAGTGCGGAGTTTTCTTGGACTCGCTGGTTTCTATAGGCGTTTTGTGAGAGACTTTAGCACCATTGCTGCACCTCTCAACGAGCTTACAAAGAAGGATGTGCCTTTTGTTTGGGTACCGCACAGGAAGAAGCCTTCACGGTATTGAAAGATAAGTTGACACATGCTCCTTTACTCCAACTTCCTGATTTTAATAAGACTTTTGAGCTTGAATGTGATGCTAGTGGAATTGGATTAGGAGGTGTGTTATTACAAGATGGCAAACCTGTTGCATACTTTTCTGAAAATTTGAGTGGGCCTAGTCTGAACTATTCTACTTATGATAAAGAATTATATGCGCTTGTTCGGACTTTAGAAACATGGCAACATTATTTATGGCCCAAAGAATTTTTATACATTCTGATCATGAATCTTTGAAACACATTAAAAGTCAAGCAAAACTGAACCGTAGACATGCTAAATGGGTTGAATTCATTGAGAGTTTCCCTTATGTCATTAAACACAAGAAGCGTAAAGAAAATGTTATTGCTGATGCATTGTCTCGTCGTTATACTATGCTTTCACAACTTGACTTTAAAATATTTGGTTTGGAGACCATCAAAGATCAATATGTGCATGATGCTGAATTTAAAGATGTATTGCAGAATTGTAAAGAAGGTAGAACATGGAACAAGTTCGTCGTTAACGATGGATTTTGTGTTTCGTGCTAACAAGTTGTGCATTCCAGCTAGCTCCGTTCGTCTTTTGTTGTTGAAGGAGGCGCATGGAGGAGGACTAATGGGACATTTTGGCGTGAAGAAGATGGAGGATATACTTGCTACACATTTCTTTTGGCCAAAGATGAGACGGGATGTTGAGCGTTTTGTTACTCGCTGCACTACATGTCAAAAAGCTAAGTCATGACTCAATCCTAATGGTTTATATATGCCTTTGCCTGTACCTAGTGTTCCTTGGGAGGATATATCTATGGACTTTGTTTTAGGTTTACCTCGAACAAAGAAGGGGAGGGATAGCATATTTGTTGTCATGGATAGATTTTCGAAAATGGCACACTTTATACCATGTCATAAAAGCGATGATGCTATTAATGTCGGGAAATTATTCGCTTGCATGGTGTGCCAAATACTATTGTTTCAGATCATGGTACTAAATTCCTTAGCCACTTTTGGAGATGTTTATGGGCTAAGTTGGGGACTAAACTGCTTTTTAGTACTACTTGTCACCCCCAAACTGATGGACAAACTGAAGTAGTCAATAGAACTTTGTCTACTATGCTTAGGGTTGTTTTGAAGAATAATAAGAAAATGTGGGAAGAATGCTTGCCTCGTATTGAATTTGCTTATAATCGTTCACTGCATTCTACTACTAAGATGTGCCCTTTTGAAATTGTGTATGGTTTCCTACCTCGTGCACCTATTGATTTGTTGCCTCTTCCATCTTCGGAGAAGGTTAATTTTGATGCTACAGAACGTGCTGAATTGATTTTAAAAATACATGAGTTAACTAAGGAAAACATTGAGCGTATGAATGCTAAATATAAACTTGCTGGAGATAAGGGTAGAAAACATGTTGTGTTTGCACCTGGAGATCTTGTTTGGTTACATTTGCGTAAGGGTAGATTTCCTAATTTGCACAAATCAAAGCTAATGCCACGCGTCTTGATGGTCCTTTTCTGGTGTTAGAGAAAATTATTGATAATGCATATAAACTTGAGCTGCCTGCAGATTTTGGGGTTAGTCCCAGTTTTAACATTGCATATTTGAAGCATTATTTGGGTGAGGAAGATGAGCTTCCGTCGAGGACGACTTCATTTCAAGAAGGGGAGGATGATGAGGACATCAATACCATTGTTACACCCACAGCCCTCTTTGTTACATATAATCGGACCAATTACTAGAGCTCACAGACGCCAATTAAATTACGGTACTTTCGCTTTCTTGGTAATGATTCTAATGTTCATGAGAATATGATGCTGCCTAAATTGGATACATTTGTTTTGCTTACAAATGAAGGGCCTAGCTTGGAAAAGGATGAACATTGGAGCAAGAACACGCATGGAGTTGATGGCATGCGCAAGGGGATCAAGAACGGAGTTACAAGTGATGATTTCAGGATGTTGAAGCCACCGTAAGGAGTTGATGAAGCCTTGGACGAAATATACAAGATGCCACTTCATAAATTTCGTCTAGAGGCTAA
The DNA here is from genome assembly GCA_021605145.1 of Aegilops bicornis. NCBI lineage: Eukaryota > Viridiplantae > Streptophyta > Magnoliopsida > Poales > Poaceae > Aegilops > Aegilops bicornis. The sequence goes on from CM038672.1 coordinate 282,987,973, forward strand.
TCTAGGTGCTGCGTCACCTTATTATTGGGCCAGGCCCATGTATTTTCGAAATACTTAAGTATAGGCTGTTTTTAGAGTCCGTATGTGTGGGGAAACAAGAGTTAGGGTTGGTTTCGGACCCCTCCTCCAAGGGCCACGAAATTTCCCCCCTCTTCCTCCATATACACAGCCCTTAGGGCGTCGTTTAGACTTTGGGTTTTGCTTAGATTAAAAGTTCGCCATAGTTGCAACTTCGCACACTTCGTTTGTGTTCAACGACCAGACCAAGTGATGCGGAGCATCCCACGTTCATTACCATGTACACTCCGACTACTCTCCAAACCCCAAGTGGACGTATGACGAGACCTCGAATATACGCCATTGGACACAAGGTGAACTCGCTCCTCTCCGAACCTTCACTTTCCACATGTGAGACATGGTTACTACCTCAAATATGTGTGCTATGCATGACCAGGAACAAGGAGGAAGACCATGGACGAGCTAGCGAGGACGCCAAGTACAAGGACCAAGAGAAGGAGCTGCTGAAGAAGCTCCAACGAGCGGACGTCCGGACGACACCGGACGAACGGCCTCTCATTAGCAGCGGACGTCCGCCCTTGGCGGACAACCGGCGCTCAAGACCCAGCCAATGCAGTTCCCAATGAGCGGACGTCCGCCCAAGACCGGACGACCGCCCCACTCTCCAAATGAAGCGGACGATCAAGACACCGGACGTCCGGCACCTGTCAACAGAGCGAATATTAACGGAAGTAGGAAACTTCCGGACGTCCGGCGCCCCTTCACAGAGAGCTTCCAGCGGACGTTCGGTGACACCGGACGACCTGTCCCTCATGAGCCACGTGACGACCGGCCCTCAAATGGACGTCTGCACTGCTCACAAGATAGCTGGGCGAAGCCCATGTACCCATTCACTTCGCCCCTTTTGCACTAAGACTATAAATACTCCTCCACCTCCTCCTAGTTAGGGTTAGCGTTGATTTAGCTCATTGTTAGATAGAGCTTCGCTCGTCCATACCGGATCTACTCCACGAGAGAGACCGCGGCCCCTCTTTGGAGAAGATCCACCTTGGATTCAAGACCCCCTCTTGGGTGGCCCCCATCAAGACCTCCTCACGGAGAAGAACGGCTACCGTTTGTATCGTCCTTTGTTGACCTTGAATCATGTATCTCCCTTTGTGTTCATCGATCTAGCACATGTGTGATTGATCTTGTTGGTTTGAGTGATTCTCTTGTGTTTTCCCCGTGATTTCCCTCGTGTTCTTCCGCTCGTTCTTCGTGTTCCTCGTAGGGAGCCTCCCCAAACGTGAAAGATTGTCCACATAGGGTTCCGCCTACATCATCTTGGATCGAGCAAGGTTGATCACGTTTTGGAGCCCCTACCCGTGTTTTCTAGCTTGATATTGTTGTGATCTTCCCAATTTCGAAAATCCCCACCAAAAATAGCCCCAAATTTTTTGTGATTTGTTGGTTAGATGAAGTTTTGTTGATTTTGATCCATGGATTTGCTTGGTTTCGAGTGGATCTAGCATTTTCCCAAGTTTCCCATCTTTCATCCACGAAATCTCTTCAATTTTGACCCCAAAATCCCAAAATTCCGCCCAAAATCGCGTCCAAACTCGCATCTCGCGTTGACCCGACTCCACCGGACGCAAGTCACATTATCGGACGTCCGAGCCCTCGAATGACCGGACGTCCGTCATCCACCGGACGACCGAACCCCTAACCCGATCTGAAATAGCGGATTTCCGACCAGCATCGGACGTCTGCCACCGGACATCCGTCCATTAGCGGACGTACGCTACCTGTAGATATCACTTTCGGCCGATTTTTGTTTAGCCCATAACTAATTCATCCGAACTCCGATTTTGTCGTTCTTTAGCTCGTTTTGAAGATATTGACATCCCCCTTCCAACAAAAATACCACCAACATAATTTGACTCCATCAAATTTTGTGAAATTTGGCAAGTTTGCCTAGGGCTTCCACCACATCATCCGCTACTCCACCACCGACTTCCGCAACTTAACCAATTTTGTTCCCCATAGCATTTGAGGTTATTTGAGTAGTGACTTGAGTCTCCTAAGGTGTTTAGGCTACTTAGGGACGGTTGCTTCTTCTTCAACCACCAACACCACTTCCGCATAGGCTTACCCACCATACACCACCACCCCAACTTAACCCAATTTTGCTTGAGTTGTGGCTTGTCTCCTAAGGTGTTTCGGCTGCTTAGGGACGACAACTTCAACTTCGACGCGTGTATAGCCCATCATTCCACTTCCACATTGCCAAGTGCAAACCACCACCGCTTTCCGCTACCACCATTTGACATTTGTCATTTGAGATTTTGAGTTCATGGTTTTCCGCTTTCCTAAGGTGTTTCGGCTACTTAGGGACGAGTCTCCATCATCTTGGTATCTACATCAAGAACACCGCCACTCATCATCGCAGCGACGGTAACCTCGACGACACCATTGTATATTCCCCTTGCAATTGCATTGTTAACCCCTAGCCCATTTTGCGTCACTTGCAGACTAGCCATTTGAGTATTGCCGGGCCACGTTACTTGTGCACATTAGTGATCTACACCATCCATTGCATACATACCATATCATATTGGTATCATATCTTGTGTCACAAGTTTGTTCCCGCATATACACAATTGCTATCTTGGTTTGTGCGTTGTGCAAAAGTGGCCATAGAGAAAAAAGAAAGAAAGAAATAAAGCTTTTAAGCAAAAAGAGAGAGCAAAGAGCTTGTAAGCAAGTGCCATAGCATCATAACCACATTGCATATAAGATTGTCATATCCGATAATCTTGGATCATCTTGAGAAACACCGGGAACCATACATACATAGCATACTTGGGATAGAAGTTTATCCATTTTGCATCTTATAGGTTGTGCACAAGTGTCGATCCGCCTATTGAGCAATCGTGCTAGCGTCTCTCTTGAGTTGTGCAACACGAGCGCTTTTGGTGGATTCCACATTTTGAGCTCATTCCTTGGTTGCACGGCCCCATTTATCTATCCGTGTGTGCTTCCGCAGCCATTCATTGCTATTGGTCTACTTGTTTCTCTTGCGATTTTGTGAATCTCTTTCAACATTATTGACTCTTGCTAACATTTTGCATTAAATTTTTGTGCCACTATCCTCACCGAGCTCCACCATAAGCCTTATTTGTGTAGGTGTGAGAAACCGACAAGAATTGGTACCAATTGTGCTATTTCCTTGTTACACATTGAGTGATCATTGATTCATTTTCAACATCGGTCAAGGTACATTTGGTATAAGTTCTTCTCTTTCTCCCACTCATATTTGCTCGAGTCTTGTGATGGATACGCAAGGCATTTCCTCTCCGGTCTTCGACAACGACGACGGCGTGAACAACTACATCACCAAAGCGTCAATCTTTGATCTACAACGACAAATGCAAGGCACACAATCTACCTTGCAAGAGAGCATCGAGAACCTCTCCTTCGACATTCATCTCTCCGAAGCAAGGAAAAGGGACTACATCGACAAGAAGCTTTCCGCACATAAAGAGGAGCAAGATGCAAGGATGGAGGAGATTAGAGCCTTGATCAAGTCTTCTTCCCCTTCGTCATCCTCTAGGCGGCGACATTCAAGACACAAGTCTTCGGAGCGCGAAAGCGATGCAAGTGCAAATCGTCCTCGTCCACACCTACATGGCGACCACCATCACGTCCGTGATCAACATCGTCATGAAGGGCAAGTCACCTCCAAGCATCATGTGCACGACGACGCATTTAACGACATCTACTACGAGCTCAAGCGCGACAACGACTCCATCATGAAGATGCTCAACAAGCGCAAATGCACAAGTCCCAACGAGCTCTACTTCACGCCAAGTCCAAGCTTCAAGAGCACAAAAGGAGACCGCGAGATGACCACCACAAAGACGGCGCTACGGCTACATCAACCACTTCGGCATCTTCGCCAAGTGTTCTCAAGGCATCTTCGCCTTTGGACGTATGACATCTTCGCCTACTTCCCACTTAGCACGCCTACTACGACTTCATCAAGTCCAAGGCGACTACCTCACGAGCGAGGGCGACACTTCCATCTTCTAAGCCCTCAAGGAAGATGGCCGAGCATGGGACATTCCTTCGGTCATGGAGACGAGCCACGAGGTGCCACATCATATGGGCCTCCCACACCAAGAAGGTGACAAGACGGTCGAGCAAGGGCCATCCCCTTCGACTACGGCGACGAGAGCGAACCTCTTCAACAACATGAAGACGGCGCCCATATTGGACTCATACTCCGAGTCAAGCTACACGACCGCGCATGGAGACATTTGCACCTACATCTCTCCGACACCCACATATCATGAGATGACCCAATTGCCATGTGAGGAGAGCCACCACCACATGAGTGACATGAGTGACTCCACCCTATATGACATTGAGTGCATTTCCTATGAGAGGATGAGTGTGACCACCACTAGTCCCACACTTGAGAGCATGCCACACATCCTATGTGAGGTTGAGCGCCATTTGAGTGACTCCACCAACCATACGAGTGAGAGCATCATATTGGGAGCGAGTGAGCCACAACACTTAGTGAGTGAGGTAGTTGACACGGCATGTGAGGCCACTATGATTCCTAACGAATTAACCTCTACTCCTAGTGTGTTTTCTTCTTTGGTGCTAGGTCTCCTACATGACGACATGCCTACCCTCGATGAGTCCATCCCTCCAATGGTGACAACGATAGCCATGGTGGACGATGATGCACCCCCCACATGGTTCCATATGATGAAGATGACAATGACTTGTTCTTCGACACCTCACCTACAACACATGAGCGATGCTCCAAAGGTAAAATAGGTGATGGTGCTTCTCTTGTCCCACTAGTGGACTCTCTTGACTTCGATTGCTCCCATGATGTTGACACACCTATTACCATGCTTCATGCTAGTGAAACTTCTTCATGCCTCGACTTACCTATTTATGATGAATATGATGATGAGCATGTTGAGTTGCCTAGTTGTGATGCTATGCTCCATAGGATATCTTGTGAAAATTCTTTTGGTCACATCATGTTTGACAATCCATTGAACTTGTCATATGCTATGAGTGAGATCTCTCATATTGCCTCATTTCAATCTCAACATAGTAACTATGCATGCCCCATTAAAATCAATCCCATTTGCACTTATGGCATAGATGACGAGATGATGGTCATTGGCTTTTGTTTTTCATGTGATGATATTTCCATGCTTCCTTTACATGATTTGTGCAATTCATCTACTATGTCATGCCATGATCACATTGAACCAAATATGCATTGTTTTGGATGTTGTCAATATTCTCCACGTGATGTTTCTACTCTTGCTCATGAGGAGACCCCCATAGTTTCCTCATACATATTAGGAGATTTTGATACATTCCATACTTTGCATGATTCTCATAATTGCGTGCACCATATGCTTCCCATGAAGTAACAATGCTCTACATATTTCTCATGATGCATTACACAATTTGAGTCTCCATTATGCTATACATAATAACAAACCTCTCATGATGGATGACATGTTTCTATATCGCGCATCTCACTTATTTGAGCATTGGATATTTTGTGCTAACCAACACATGCACGTGCGCATCATGATGGATGATGTGTACATCTACCACGCACACACAATTTTTCCTTTGTCTTTGTTTTGTGTAGGTACGCACATATACTCGTCAACATCTCAATCCCATGAGTTGACGAAACGAGCTCTTGAGAGCAATGATGACTTGGGATCCCGTGGACTTCCATTCCCACCATTCCTTTTGCGCAAGGACTACGCGCATCACTTTTACTTGTCTCTCACACGGCTATGGGATATATATCACTTGTCGCTTTATGCTCATTTTATCGTGTTCACTTTGCATGCTATGCTTGCTTCTATTCCTTTGCCATGCAATTGTGACCCTTGCTTGCATCTACCCATGATTGACCCTATGTGTATTTGCATGCTTGGTGGAGATCCTTGTTGCTATTGCCATGTTTATCATGTGCCCCATGCTATCGATGCTTGTTGTGTTGGGAGAGTCATGATGTCCCATTGCTATTTACATATGGTCTCTCGCCAATACATTGATGCTATTTGCCTCACATCTTGCTTTCATGCTTGTGCTATGACATGTGAATTATTCATGCCCACTATTTGCACACATGACATGCTTACCATGATCCCTTCTAGTATGTTGCATCTTCGCACTACTAGCTTGCTTGACTTGATCGCTATGATTGCTTGCTATGTTGCATCACCCATGTTCCACTATTACTCGCTTTCTTGGGTTGATGACATATATGTTCATGCCTCTCACATGATATATCTCGTTTATTGTCGCTTGCCTCCTATAGTTGCCTCTATGCTTCATGATCTGGGAGACTTGGACACTTCACCTGTGATGCATGCTTGTTTACTTGAGCCTATTGTATTTGGTTGTTCTCGCATCATATGCCTCCATACTACGAAATGCTCCCTTGTACTTTCTTATGATGAGCATGATGCATACACTTGTTGGGTATCTTACCACACGAATGATAGGTTTCGCACTTCCGCTTAACCTCATTTGTTTTTCTCGAGTGTTTGTCATGTTCTTTCGCTTTGAAGGATTCACAAGGCATTACCGTCATGAGACATATTGGTTATGTGAAGGCATACACGATGTGCGACACCAACTTTTTCGACATCCTCATAAAGGTGAACTCCTTCCCTTTGAGCCATCCTCAAGTTTGCATATTGGATGGGTCACTCTTTCATTGTTGTTTCTTTCTTGTTGTCTACATGCTACATCTATTGGATGGAGGAGCAACATTGGAGATTGGCTCTTTGGACCTTCACATTGAGGAGCGCCAGACTTATTGGATGCATCTTTGGAATTCCACTCATGCCACGACATCGAAAGGTGGTACACCACCATCTCCATATTTGTTGATTGTGCTCATACATGTCATGCTCGATGGACATATCATTCTCACCACAAGTTTGCACCCTATGCATGGATTGACACACATTATGATTGCCTTGTTGCATCTTGTATTCCCATGTCATCCGTGATATTTGAGCTTGTTCACTTCCTTAGCAAATTTGTTGTGATCTTCCTTGATGGCATTTTCATACATCATGATCATATGGTCCTCCATCAATTGCATGATGACATTCACATATTGAGCATCCATTGCTATGTTCATGCTTTTGATGCACCATCCCATTATGACATCATATTGCACCGTGGTTGCATTGCTCATACTCATAACACAATTGTGTGCACAATGATTGCATTTGTTCCCATGAATGCTTTGCATACCATTCTAGATCATCTTGATAAGCTTCAGGCGCTTTGTCACGAACTATATTGCCGCACGGACTCATTCTTACATGATGGGCACTTTGTGTGCGCTTAACCATTGTATTTCCGGTGTTGCTTGTGTTTGCTCTTTTGCATGTCTATCACTCCGCGATACCTTGGACTACTTGGATTGCGCCATGTCTTCAACTTCGTCCAACTACAAGTCCGTCTACGACAACCGTTTCCATGGTGATGAGGATCACGATCCGAGGTCGGATCTTTCCCAAGGAGGGGGAGATGATGCAGAGCATCCCACGTTCATCACCATGTACACTCCGACTACTCTCCAAACCCCAAGTGGACGTATGACGAGACCTCGAATATACGCCATTGGACACAAGGTGAACTCGCTCCTCTCCGAACCTTCACTTTCCACATGTGAGACATGGTTACTACCTCAAATATGTGTGCTATGCATGACCAGGAACAAGGAGGAAGACCATGGACGAGCTAGCGAGGACGCCAAGTACAAGGACCAAGAGAAGGAGCTGCCAAGAAGCTCCAATGAAGCGGACGTCCGGACGACACCGGACGACCGGCCTCGACACTGAGCATCCTACGGTCATCACCATGTCAAGAGTCCGTTTGGCAAGTGACACGTCGACCTCTACTTCTCATACATAAAGGTGAATCTTCTCCTTTACACGTGTTCACTTGACCCTTCGAGGATGGTATACTACTTGACACTCCACTCGGGTGCATGCATAGGTATGACCGAGCTTCACGGATGACGAGGAGGAGTGCAAGCGCCAAGGAACACCTACACAATCCGCGAGGGAAGCCTGTAAGAGAAGACGGAAAAAGACGGAGCTGCGGAGTCCCCAGCGGCCGGACGACCGGAAGACTCCGGACGTCCGACACCTCTCCAGCACACGGACGACCGACGCCCTCCGGACGTCCGGAACTTCGTCACCCGAACCAGATCTACGGACGACTGGAGCTGCCCGGACGTCCGGACGACAATCACCCGAGCCAAAGCTACGGACGACCGACAACCTCCGGACGTCCGGACCTCCTGAAGCCGGACGACCGGCCGCCTTCGGACGTCCGACCGACGCACGCCCGAACCGAATCTACGGACGTCCGAAGACCTCCGGACGTCCGGACCATGTCGAGCCTCCGGACGACCGGTGACCTCCGGACGTCCGACGCCTGAGTGTTTACTTTGTTTGGGGCCGTAGCCCTTGTACCCCTTCGCCCCTAGACTATATATACTCTTTCTTCCCCACCTTTCTAGGTTAGCAAAGGATTAGCTCATATTTGTGTGAGAGCTTTGCTCATCCACTTGGCTACTTCTCCTCGGAGATCAGGACCTCTACGGAGAAGATTCCCAAGCGGATTCAAGACCCCGCTTAGGGTGGACCCATCAAGACCTCCTCACGGAGAAGAACGGTTGCCGATTGTATCGTCCTTTGTTGACCTTGAATCATGTATCTCTCCTTGTGTTCTTTGATCTCGCATTTGTGTGACCGATTCCTTGTTGGTTGAGTGTTTTCCCTCGTTCCTCCCGTGATTTCCTCGTGTTCTTCCGCTCTTTCTTCGTGTTCCTCGTGAGGATTCTCTCCAAACGTGAAAGATCGCCCACATAGGGTTCCGCCCTATATCATCTATGGATCAGAGCTTAGGTTGATCACGTTTTTGGAGCCCCTACCCCTCTTTTTCTAGCTTGATTTTGTTGATTTCGTCCTAAATCCGAAAATCCCCACCAAAAATAGCCCCAATTTTTTTTTTTTGTGATTTGTTAGTTTTGATGATGTTTTGTTGATTTTGATCCATGGATTTGCTTGGTTTCGAGTGGATCTAGTATCGCCCCAAGTTTCCCCATCTTTCATCCACAAAATCTCTTCAATTTTGACCCCAAAATCCCAAAATTCCGCCCAAAATCGCGTCCCGGATCTCAATTTTCGAGTTGACCCCTACCCACCGGACGACCGGAGTTTTACTGACGTCCGGAGCCCCTGAACGTCCGGACGTCCGACCTTTTCCGGACGACCGGAACCCCTAACCCGAACTGAATTTACGGATGTCCGACCATTTCCGGACGTCCGTAATTTGTAGTTTCAGACTTCGGCTGATTTTTGTTTTGTCCATAACTAATTCATCCGAACTCCGATTTTGACGTTCTTTAGCTCGTTTTGAAGCTATTGACATTCCCCGTCCCATAAAAATACTACCACCACCATTTGACTCCATCAAAGTTTTGAAAATTTGGCAAGTTTGCCTAGGCCTTCCACCATATCATCCGCATAGCCACCACCGACTTCCGCAACCTAACCAATTTTGTTCCCCATAGCATTAGTGGTTGCTTGAGTAGTGATTCGAGTCTCCTAAGGTGTTTCGGCTACTTAGGGACGATTGCTTATTCATCAACCACCACCACCACTTACGCATAGGCGTGCCCACCATACACTTCCGCCACCCCCAACTTAACCCAATTTTGTTTGAGTTGTGGCTTGTGTCTCCTAAGGTGTTTCGCTACTTAGGGACGGCAACTTCAACTCCGACACGTGTTTAGCCCATCATTCCACTTCCGCATTGCCAAGTGCAAACCACCACCGCTTTCCGCTACCACCATTTGACATTTGCCTTTGAGATTTTGAGTTTGCGGTTTTCCGCTTCCTAGGGTGTTTCGGCTAACTAGGAACGGCTATACATCAAGAACACCGCCACTCATCATCGCCAAGGACGGTAACCTCGACGACACCATTTGTACATTCCCCTTGCAATTGCATTTCATCTTCGGTCTACAACAACAACGACGAGTTCGATGCCACGAACAACAACTCCAACGCCAAGATGCAAGCTCAAATGGAGGAGATCAAAGCCCTCACCAAGTCCTACAAGCGATCTTCCTCATCTTCGAGAAGACGCTCAAGAGCACATGCTTCCGTGCTACCATCTCCGGCAAGATCACATCGGCATCGACACCATCATCAACAAGAACATGAAGGTCAAGAGCTCTACATCAACAACCGCTCAATGACTTCACCATCTCCCTTGGCATCTTCGCCTTCGGATATTCGGCATCTTCGCCAACAAGTACCCCAAGACTACACTCAAGAGAAGCTCCCCAAGCTCAAGTCCGCGACTTCCACGAGCTACTACGACCTCGACATCGACCACGAGATTCCTTTCTCACGGGACTCAAGAACCCGAGGAGTACCTCGAGTGGGAGCGTTTGATGGACGACTACCTCAAGCTACATCAAGTTCCTCCCGAAGATCAAGTGAAGTGCATACAAGAAACTTCCATGACTACGCCTCTACTTGGTGGCTTCACACACCTTCGGAGTACTACGACATGAGTTGGCCCAAGACGAAGAGAGCTTTGCGGCGAGTTCGTGCCTCCAACCTACACGGAACAACTTCGACGCCAATTGGAGAACACCACCCAAGGATCCAAGTCCATCGACAAGACTTCAAGGAGATGAAGATTGCCTTGCGACGAGCCGGTGTGGACGACCCCATTTCGATGAAGTTCCACTTCATGATGGGATTGAACAACGACATCTCCAAGACTATCTTCCTCGAGAACTACAAGTCCATCAACGACTACTACATTGGCGCTCTCAAGGCGGAACAAGAACTCATGAAGGCCAGCGCTTCTCCACCCCAAGCAAACTTCGTGGAGACCAAGCTTCACGACAAGCATGAGGCTAGTACCACCATGATGTCCAAGCCCGACAAGCTCCAAGACGATGCTCCCAAGTGTGACTTCACCGCCATCCCTCTTTGTGGCATTGATGATGCCGAGTCTACCTTGACTCTTTTTCAAGATGGTGCGGCGACAAATGCGACTACGGAGACCTTCAAGGACCAAGCTTTGGAGGCAAGCGACAAGGTGGCGAGCAAGGATGATGCTTCCATCTTAGGAGGCGAGAGTGATGTTGTGCCATCTTCGGCCTTCATCCATGACGAGAGTGATGTTGAGCCATCTTCGCCTTCATCCACGGCGAGAGCGATGATGTGCCATCTTCGGCCTTCATCCACGACGACGACTACGAGACGGTTGAGCATGGGATTTCCCCTTCGACCACGGCGATATATGATGACTTGAGTGACTTGTGCCACCATATTGAGAGTGAGAGTGACTTCACCACTAGCCCCATATATGATGTGTTGCCCCAATTCCCATGTGAGGAGAGCCACAACCCCCACCACTTGAGTGAGATGAGTGACTCCACCATATGTGAGATTGAGTGCACCTATTTTGAGGGAGTGAGTGAACCACCACATAGAGAGAATGGGATAGTTGATAGGTCTAGTGAGGCCATTTGCATTTCTAACAACTTGACCTCTACCTCTATTGTGTCTTCTCATTTGGTGCTAGGTCCCATTTATGATGACGCGCCGATCCTCGACGACTCCGTCCTCTCTTTGGACAAGACGATGGCCATGGTGGAATATGATGCACCCCCCACATGGTTCCATCAAGATGAAGATGACCACCATTTGGTCTTTCCCACCTCACCTACACCACTTGAGTGGAACGACAAAGGTAACATAGGTGACGGTGATGCTCTATCCCACTAGTGGACATTCTTGACATTGATTGCTTGCATGATGTTGATCACCCTATTGACATGCTTCATTCTAGTATGATTTCCCCATGTGATGATTTGCCCATTTATGATGAATATGATGATTCTCATGTGGAGTCTATTAGTTGTGATGCCATGTTACATCGGATTTCTTGTGACAATTCTTTAGGTCACATCATGTTTGCTAACCCGCTTGACTTGTCATATGCTATGCATGAGATCAACCATATGTCTTATTTGCAATCTCTTCATAGTGACTATGCATATGCCATTAAAATGAACCCAATTTGCACATATGGCATAGACGACAAGCCCATGGTTATTGGCATTTGTTTTTCTTGTGATGATATTGATAAGCATCATTTATCTCATATGCCATGCCATGACCACCTAGCTTCGGATATGCATTGTTTTGGATGTTGTCCATTTTCTCCATGTGATGTTTCCGATATTGCTCATGAGGAGACCCCATAGTTTCCTCATACATTTTAGGAGATTTTGATTCATCCCATTCATTGCATGATCCCAATACTTGTGTGCACCATATGCTCCCCATGAATAAACATGATATTGATGTGCCATATACTTGCATTCTCAATTTGTGTCCCCATCGTGTCATACATAATAACTATTCTTTCATGATGGATGACATGTTCTTATACCATGCATCAAATTTCTTTGAGCGATGCTTATCTTGTGCTAACTCACACGTGCACATACACATCATGATGGATGATGTGTACATTTACCACACACACAATTTCTTTCGTTTGTGTCTCTTTTGTGTAGGTACCCATGACTACTTGTCAACTTCGCAATCCCACGAGTTGACAAAACGAGCTCAAGAGAGCAACGATGATTTGGGATCCCATGGATTGTCTTTCCCACCGCTCTCTTCAAGAAAGACTTGGCGCATTTCTTCTACATGGCCCTCACTTGGTTATGGGTTGTTGTTCATTACATATCATATGCCCATCTTGCCATGTTCACTTTGCATGACATGCTCATTCCTATGCCTTTTCCATGCATTTGTGACCCATGCTTTGCTTTACACATGATGATTGACTCTCATACTTGTATGTGTATTTGCAAGCTTGGTGGAGATATCACTTGCTATTGCCATGTTCTAGTCATGACCCATTCCTATGATGATACTTTCATCTTGCTTTATGTTCGTGCTTGCGATATGTCATGTGCATTCCCTATGCCTATTATTTGTTTACATGACATGATTGCCATGATTTCTTCTAGTGTGTTGCATCTTCGCTCCACTAGTTTGCACGACTTGATTACTATGCTTGCTTATGTTGCATCACCATTTCATGCGGTTGATGACAACCATCTATATGCTTTGCACATGATTCATATTGCTTCTTGTCATATATCTCTATCTGTTGCCTCCCTCATGCTAGATTTTCCATGTATAGAGTGCAACCATGCTATTCGTCTTGCTCATGAGTTTGCCCCCATAGCATTCTCACATATGTTTGGAGATTTTGACATATCCCTTGTGCAGCATGCTTGTCTTACTTCTTTGCACCATATACCTAGTGCCATGAATATCGCCATTGTTGCATCATATTATTCATGCACTTGTCCTTCTAATGGTTTTGTGCAAAGGATGAGAACCATCATGATGGATGATGCGTTTGTCTACCATGCGCATACTTTCTTTGTTTTGCTTTGTGCATGTGTAGGATACTTGGACTTTGTGTCGACTTCCACTTCACGTGAGTTGAAAACTTCGAGCTCTTGAGAGCGAACCACCTTCTACCACGACGATTCTACATCGCACTTGTTTGTGCTTCGGCATTGTGAAGAATGCACAAGGACATGCCTTCAAGGTGACATCTTTCTTGAGCATGGATATTGCGGATCATACTACTTGTGCTGCTCACACCGTGAGACTTATTGGTCATCTTGGACCACTTGATTGCGCACTTAGTAGAGATCTTGCTTCGACTTGCCATTATCACATTCCCATGCATCATGATATATGTACCTTGCGTGTTGCATCCAATACTTGGATTACTTGCTCCTCTCATATGTTTGGTTGCAACAATGTCATTACTTCACATATGCCATGTCCCATTGATTGCTACATGCTTGACTTGATTGCCTCACACATGATGAACAATTGCTCTTTCTATTGTGTTGAGTGCCATACTATCTTCACTACACCCTATGCATATTATGCTTGGATTGTCTTGCACTTGACCCATGTGTTTGGACATCTCATCTTATTTGGTGTTGTGAATGATTCCTATGCCTACCATCGACCATTTGTCGAGCGCTTTATGCATGATTGCTATGACTCGAGGTGGATGCTTATGCTCTTGTAACACATATTTGCATCTCTACCTCACGTTTACATGCTTGTTTCCATGATGAACTTGATTTTGCTCAATTCATATGCTTACATGCCATGTCACAATCCTTTGTCACACCCTATGCTATGCTTGACGACAACACTTGTTTGGTGAATCACCTCTTGAATGCTTGGATTTGCACTAACGCTAACCACATTTGTTTTTCCAAGTGTTTGTTCTATATACTCCTTTTGAAGGAATCACAAGATGGCGCGACATTGGAGAGTGCCCATTTCGAGCTTCAAGATGACGAGAGCTTGGTGATCGACCACTTTGACACGGCACCGCCATCTCTTTCCGATGGTGATTTGGTTTTCGATCCGAGGTCGGATCCTTTCCAAGGGAGGGATGATACGGAGCATCCTACGGTCATCACCATGTCAAGAGTCCGTTTGGCAAGTGACACGTCGACCTCTACTTCTCATACATAAAGGTGAATCTTCTCCTTTACGTGTTCACTTGACCCCTTCGAGGATGGTATACTACTTGACACTCCACTCGGGTGCATGCATAGGTATGACCGAGCTTCACGGATGACGAGGAGGAGTGCAAGCGCCAAGGAACACCTACACCATCCGCGAGGGAAGCCCGGAAGAGAAGACGGAAAAACGGAGCTGCGAGTCCCAGCGGCGGACGGCCGGAAGACTCGGACGTCCGACATCTCTCCAAAGACACGGACGATCGACGCCCTCGGACGTCCGGAACCGTCACCGAACCAGATCTACGGACGATCGAGCTACCCGGACGTCCGGGCGACAATCACCCGAGCCAAAGCTACGGACGATCGACAACCTCCGGACGTCCGGACCCTCCGAAGCCCGGACGACCGGCCGCCTTCGGACGTCCGACCGACGACGCCTCAACCGAATCTACGGACGTCTCAAGACCTCCGGACGTCCGGACCATGTCGAGCCTCCGGACGACCGGTGACCTCCGGACGTCCGACGCCTCGAGTGTTTACTTTGTTTGGGGCCGTAGCCCTTGTACCCCTCGCCCCTAGACTATATATACTCTTTCTTCCCCACCTTTCTAGGTTAGCAAAGGATTAGCTCATATTTGTGTGAGAGCTTTGCTCATCCACTTGGCTACTTCTCCTCGGAGATCGGGACCTCTACGGAGAAGATTCCCAAGCGGATTCAAGACCCCGATTTAGGGTGGACCCATCAAGACCTCCTCACGGAGAAGAACGGTTGCCGATTGTATCGTCCTTTGTTGACCTTGAATCATGTATCTCTCCTTGTGTTCTTTGATCTAGCATTTGTGTGACCGATTCCTTGTTGGTTGAGTGTTTTCCCTCGTTCCTCCCCGTGATTTCCTCGTGTTCTTCCACTCTTTCTTCGTGTTCCTCGTAGGGATTCTCTCCAAACGTGAAAGATCGCCCACATAGGGTTCCGCCCTATATCATCTAACCCTACGTGGACGATCTTTCACGTTGGAGCGGATCCTACGGGGAATCACGAGGAACACGCGGAAGATCGTCCACGTAGGGTTCCGCCCTATATCAGCCTCTCACAGCGAGCGGACGTCCGACCCTTGGCGGACGACCGGCGCCTGAAGACCCAGCCAATGCAGGCCCCAGTGAGCGGACGTCCGGCCCGCACCGGACGACCGGCCCCACTCTCCAGCGAGCGGACGACCGAAGACACCGGACGTCCGGCACCTGTCAACAGAGCGAATATTAACGGAAGTATGAAACTTCCGGACGTCCGGCGCCCCTTCACAGAGAGCTTCCAGCGGACGTCCGGTGACACCGGACGACCGGTCCCTCATGAGAACCGGATGACCGGCCCCAAATGGACGTCCGGTACACTGCTCACAAGATAGCCGGGCCGAAGCCCATGTACCCATTCACTTCGCCCCTTTTGCACGAAGACTATAAATACTCCTCCATCTCCTCCTAGTTAGGGTTAGCGTTGATTTAGCTCATTGTTAGATAGAGCTTCGCTCGTCCATACCGGATCTACTCCACGAGAGAGACCGCGGCCCCTCTTCGGAGAAGATCCACCTTGGATTCAAGACCCCCTCTTGGGTGGCCCCAATCAAGACCTCCTCACGGAGAAGAACCCGGTTACCTCTTGTATCGTCCTTTGTTGACCTTGAATCATGTATCTCCCTTTGTGTTCATCGATCTAGCACATGTGTGATTGATCTTGTTGGTTTGAGTGATTCTCTTGTGTTTTCCCCGTGATTTCCCTCGTGTTCTTCCGCTCATTCTTCGTGTTCCTCGTAGGGAGCCTCTCCAAACGTGAAAGATCGTCCACATAGGGTTCCACCCTACATCACCAAGGCGTCACAGAACCCCACCTTGATCAATAAAGCTTTCCTCTTATATTCGCAATATCCAGATTGCAATCTTAGTTTCTTGCTTGTTCTTCGTTTGCCTGCAGGAAACAGACCTTCGTGGTCAGGTTGATCGTGCTCCGGCGTGGTCAATAACCTCTCGGAGTTGATTTAGCGATTGCTAAGGCGCGACGTCCTCGCACTTTCTTAGTCGGATCATCAAAGTCGACTTCATCCTAAACGATAGCCACCATCTCATCGAAAGACGGGACGCCTTTGCCTCTATCATATGCATATTGGATGGGTCATTCTTTCATTGTTGTTTCCTTCTTGTTGTCTACATGATACATCTCGCGAATGGAGGAGCGACATTGAAGATGGACCCTTTGGACCTTCAAGTTGAGGAGCGCTCGGACTTCTTGGATGCACCTTCGAACCTCCACTCATGCCACGACATCGAGCATTGGTACACCAACACTCCTTTGACACATTGCACCAACACATACATATTTGTTGATTGTGCTTCCTCATGTCATGCTCGATGGACATATCATACTCACCACAAGTTTGCACCCTATGCATGGATTGACACCGATTATGCTTGTCTTGCTACACCTATTTCCATGTCATCCATGATATATGAGCTTGTGCATTTCCTTAGCAAATTTGTTGTGATCTTTCTTGATGGCATATTCATACATAATGAGCACATTGCCTACAATAAATTGCATGATAAGATAATCATATTGAGCATCCATTGCCATATTCATGCTATTGATAAACTGTCTCTCTATAACATCATTTTGCACCGTGGTTGCCTTGATCATATTCACAACACATTTGTGTGCACAATGAATGTTTTTGCTCCCATGAATGCTTTGCATATCATTATATATCATCTTGATAAGCTTCATGTGCTTTGTCACGAACAATCTTGGTGCACGGACTCATTCTTACATGATGGACATTTTGTGTGCGCTAACCATTGTATTTCCGAGTGTCGCTTGTGTTTGCTCTTTTTGCATGTCTATCACTCCGGTGACACCTTGGAGTACTTGGATTGCGTCATGCTTTCAACTCCGTCCAACTACAAGTCCGTCCACGACAACCGATTCCATGGTGATGAGGATCACGATCCGAGGTCGGATCTTTCCCAAGGGAGGGGAGATGATGCGGAGCATCCCACGTTCACCCCCATGTACACTCCGACTACTCTTCAAGCCCCAAGAGGACATATGACGAGACCTCGACCATACGCCATTGGATACAAGGTGAACTCACTCCTCTTTTGATGAGGACATCCCAGGTTCACCTCGTTTATCATCTTCTCCTGATGATAAAACTCAACTCTCAAATGAAACTGCTACAAAGAAGATCTATTTGGGTCCCATGACAAGGAGCCGTGCCAAACAAATAGCACAAGAGGTGAATGCGCTCCTAGCTGATCATAATTCAAATAACCATGAGAACTTTATACTGCCTAAATCTTGTGTGCTGATTTTACTCAGGTACAATGTTGAGGACAACATTCAACTTTCAGCGCATGAAGAAACAAGTTCTGAAGCCCATATGATGCGGAGCATCCCACGCTCATCCCCATGTACACTCCATCTACTCTCAAAGCCCCAAGGATACATAAGATGAGACCTCGACTATGCGCCATTGGACCTAAGGTGAACTCGCTCCTTTCCGAATCGTCCCTTTCCGCATGTAAGACATGGATGCTACTCCAAGCGCGGACATTGTGCATACTCAGGTACACCCGAGGACATCATGGAGAGCCCAAGGACCAAGGCCAAGCGTGCGCGGGAGCGAGGGAAGGAGATGGAAGAAAGGGACCAGGACAGCCCGGACATCCGGCCCTTGGCCCGGACATCCGGACATCTGGCCCCAGCCCGGACATCCGGCCCCCCATCACAAAGCTCAAAGCTACAGGGCGGACATCCGGCCCCAGCCCCGGACATCCGGCTCTTAGGAAGCCGGATATCCGGCCCCCTCGCTTGGAAATCCAGCCCCCATCACCGATTGTGTTTGGAAGACCCTTGGCCGGCATCCGCCCCTAGCCCGGACATCCGGCGTCTCGAAAGCTTCGGACATCCGGCCCGACGCCTTGGGACATCCGCCTCCCCGCCACGCTGCAGTGCATCCGGGACTTGTCCCTTGTACCCCTCGCCCCCAAGACTATATATACTTCATCCCTTCCTCTTTTAGGGTTAGCATTGGATTAGCTCATATTCTTGTGTGAGAGCCTTTGCTCATCCACTTGGCTACTTCTCCATCGAGATCAGGACCTCTCAGGAGAAGATCCCCAAGCGGATTCAAGACCCCCTTCTAGGGTGGACCCCTCAAGGCCTCCTCACGGAGAAGAACGGTTACCTTTTGTATCTTACCTTTGTTGATCTTGAATCTTGTGCCACTCTATGCGATCGATAATCTAGCACTTGTGTGATTGATCTCTTGTCGGTTTCGTGATTTCTCTCTCGTTTCTCTCGTGTTCTTCCGCGTGTTCCTCGTGATTCCCCGTAGGATCCGCTCCAAACGTGAAAGATCGACGCTATAGGGTTCCGCCCTACATCATCTATGGTATCAGAGCTTAGGTTTAGCTCATGTTTGTGTGAGAGCCTTGCTCATCCACTTGGTTACTTCTCCTCGGAGCTCAGGACCTCTACGGAGAAGATCCCCCAAGCGGATTCAAGACCCCCTTCTAGGGTGGACCCCATCAAGACCTCCTCTCGGAGAAGAACGGCTACTCGTGTATCCTTACCTTTGTTGATTGTGGATCATATGTACCTCTTTGTGTTCGATGATCTAGCACTTGTGTGATTGATTCCTTGTTGGTTGAGCGATCTCTCTCTCTCGTTTCCTCTGTGTTTCCCTCTTGTTCTTCCGCGTGTTCTTCGTGATTCCCCGTAGGATCCGCTCCAACGTGAAAGATCATCCACGTAGGGTTCCGCCCTACATCATCTATGGATCAGAGCTTAGGTTGATCACGTTTTTGGAGCCCCTACCCCTCTTTTTCTAGCTTGATTTTGTTGATTTCGTCCTAAATCCGAAAATCCCCACCAAAAATAGCCCTAAATTTTTTTTTTTTGTGATTTGTTAGTTTTGATGATGTTTTGTTGATTTTGATCCATGGATTTGCTTGGTTTCGAGTGGATCTAGCATTTCCCCAAGTCTCCCCACTTTCCATCCACGAAATCTCTCCAATTTTGACCTTGAAATCATCAATTTCGCCCCAATTCAAAAATTTCCGCCCAAACGAGATCGGGATCCGTCGGGCGGACATCCGCCTCGGGCGGACATCCGACCATCGGCCGGACATCCGGGCCCCAAGCCGGACATCCGGGCCCTGGAGCACCAAATCCGCACGGTTCTGGACATACACCCCCGGAAATCCGGCTCGAGCCCCGGATATCCGGCCCCTGAGATTTCAGTTTTTTCCGTTTCACCGTTTTGTCCATAACTAATTCATCCGGAGTCCGATTTTGACGTTCTTTAGCTCGTTTTGAAGCTATTGACATCCCCCTTCCCATAAAAATACTACCATCACCATTTGACTCCATCAAATTTTGTGAACTTTGGCATCTTCGCCTAGGGCTTCCACCACATCCTCCGCATGACCACCACCGACTTCCGCAACCTAACCAATTTTGTTCCCCATAGCATTAGTGGTTGCTTGAGTAGTGATTCGAGTCTCCTAAGGTGTTTCGGCTACTTAGGGACGATTGCTTCTTCATCAACCACCACCAACACTTCCACATAACCTTGCCCACCATACACTTCCGACAACCCAACTTAACCCAATTGTTCATTGAGCTTTCTCGAGTTGTGGCTTGTGTCTCCTAAGGTGTTTCGGCTACTTAGGGACGGCAACTTCAACTCCGACACGTGTATAGCCCGTCATTCCACTTCCGCATTGCCAAGTGCAAACCACCACCGCATTCCCGCTACCACCATTTTGACATTTGACGTTTGAGATTTTGAGTTCGCGGTTTTTCCGTTTCCTAAGGTGTTTCGGCTACTTAGGGACGAGTCTCCATCATCTTGGTATCTACATCAAGAACACCGCTACTCATCATCACCGGACGGTAACCTCCATATCATCTTGGTATCGTGGTATCCCTCCATTGTATATTCCCTTGCTATTGCATTGTTAACCCCTAGCCTTACTTTTGCGTTTTTGCCTATCGAGACTAGCCATTTGAGTATTGCCAACAGCGTTACTTGTGCACATTAGTGATCATACCTTCCATTACATACCATACCATATCATATTGGTATCATATCATCCATTGTGTCTCAAGTTTGTTCCGCATATACACAATTGCTATCTTGGTTTGTGCATTGTGCAAAGTGGCCATACAAAAAAAGAAATAAAGCTTTTAAGCAAAAGAAAGAGAGCAAAGAAGCTTGTAAGCAAGTGCCATAGCATCATACCATATTGCATATAAGATTGTCATATCCGATCATCTTGGATCATCTTGAGAGAAACACCGGAACCATACATACATAGCATACTTGGGATAGAAGTTTATCCATTTTGCATCAAATAGGTTGTGCACAAGTGTCGTATCCGCCTATTGAGCAATCGTGCTAGCGTCTCTCTTGAGTTGTGCAACACGGCGTTTTCCGTGGATTCCACATTTTGTGCTCATTCCTTGGTTGCACGACCCCATTTATCTATCCGTGTGTGTGTTTCCGTGTGCCATTCTTTGCTATTGGTCCATTTGTTTCGCTTTCGAATTTGTGAATCTCTTTCAACATTATTGACTCTTGGTAACATTTTGCATTAAATTTTTGTGCCACTATCCTCACCGAGCTCCTCCATAAGCTTTACTTGTGTAGGTGTGAGAACCGACAAGGATTGGTACCAATAGTGCTATTTCATTGTCCGCATTTGAGTGAACTTGATTCATTGTCAACATCGGTCAAGGTACGTTGGTATAAGTTCTTCTCTTTCTCCCACTCATATTTGCTCGAGTCTTGTGATGGATAGGCAAGGCATTTCATCTCCGGTCTTCGACAACAACGACGGCGTGAACAACTACATCACCAAAGCGTCTCTCTTTGATCTACAACGACAAGTGCAAGGCACACAATCAAGATTGCGAGAGCGCATCGAGAACATCTCCATCGACATTCATCACTCGAAGCAAGGAGAAGGGACTACTTCGACAAGAAGCTTGCCGCACATAAAGAGGAGCAAGATGCAAGGATGGAGGAGATTCGGGCCTTGATCAAGTCTTCTTCCCCTTCGTCATCTTCAAGGCGGCGACATTCAAGCCACAAGTCTTGAGCGCCGCATAAACGACGCAAGTGCACATCGTCCTCGTCCACATCTACATGGCGACCACCAAAGACGCTCGTGATCAACATCGTCATGAAGGGAAAGTCACCTCCAAGCATCATGTGCACAACGACGATTTAACGACATCTACTACGAGCTCAAGCACGACAACGACATCATCATCATGAAGATGCCCCACAAGCGCAAATGCACAAGTCCCAACAAGCCCTACTTCACGCCAAGTCGAAGCTTCATAAGCACAAGAGAAGACCGCGAGACGACCACCACCAAGACGGCGCTTCTGGCTACATCAACCACTTCGCATCTTCGCCAAGTGTTCTCAAGGCATCTTCACCTTTGGACGTCACGGCATCTTCGCCTACTTCCCACGAGCACGCCTACAACAACTTCTTCAAGTCCAAGGCGACCACCTACGACCGAGGGCGACACTTCCATCTTCGGAAGCCCCTCAAGGAAGATGGCCGAGCATGGGAAACTCCCTTCACCATGGAGACGAGCTATGAGGTGCCACATCATATGGGCCTCCAACACCAAGGCGGTGACACGACGGCCGAGCAAGGGCCATCCCTTCGACCACGGCGACGAGCCGAACCTCTTCAACAACATGAAGACGACGCCCACATTGGACTCATACTCCGAGTCAAGCTACGCGACCGCGCATGGAGACATTGGCACCAACATCTCTCCGACACCCACATATGAAGAAATGCCCCAAGTGCCATGTGAGGAGAGCCACCACCCCATGAGTGACATGAGTGACTCCACCATACGTGACATTGAGAGCATTTCCTATGAGAGGATGAGTGTGACCACCACTAGCCCCACACATGAGAGCATGCCACACATCCTATGTGAGGTTGAGCGCCATTTGAGTGACTCCACCCACCATACGAAAGTGAGAGCATCCTTGAGGGAGTGAGTGAGCCACAACACTTAGTGAGTGAGGTAGTTGACACGGCACATGAGGCCACTATGATTTATAACGACTTAACCTCTACTCCTAGTGTGTTTTCTTCTTTGGTGCTAGGTCTCCTACATGACGACATGCCTATCCTCGACAAGTCCATCCCTACATTGGAGACAACCATGGCCATGGTGGATGATGATGAACCCCCCACATGGTTCCATCAAGATGAAGATGACAATGAAACGATCTTCAACACCTCACCTACAACACATGAGCGACGCTCCAAAAGTAACATAGGTGATGGTGCTTCTCTTGTCCCACTAGTGGACTCTCTTGACTTCGATTGCTCCCATGGTGTTGACCCACCTATTACCATGCTTCATGCTAGTGAAACTTCTTCATGCCTTGACTTACCTATTTATGATGAATATGATGATGAGCATGTTGAGTTGCCTAGTTGTGTTGCTATGCTTCATAGGATATCATGTGAAAATTCTATTGGTCACATTATGTTTGACAATCCATTTAACTTGTCATATGCTATGAGTGAGATCTCCCATATTGCCTCATTTCAATCTCAACATAGTAACTATGCATGCCCCATTAAAATAAATCCCGTTTGCACTTATGGCATAGATGACGAGATGATGGTCATTGGCTTTTGCTTCTCTTGTGATGATATTGCCATGCTTCCTTTACATGATTTGCAATTCGTCTACTATTCCATGCCATGATCACATTGCTCAATATGCATTGTTTTGGATGTTCTCAATATTCTCCATGTGATGTTGCTACTCATGCTCATGAGGAGAACCCCATAGTTTCCTCATACATATTAGGAGATTTTGATGCACCTCATACTTTGCATGATTCCCATAATTGCGTGAACCATATGCATTCCATGAATAACAATGCTCTCGATATTTCCCAAGATGCATTACACAATTTGAGTCTCCATTATGCGATAGATCATAACAAACCTCTCATGATGGATGACATGTTTCTATATCACGCATCTCATTTATTTGAGCATTGGATATTTTGTGCTAACCGACACATGCATGTGCGCATCATGATGGATGATGTGTACATCTACCACGCACACACAATTTTTCCTTTGTCTTTGTTTTGTGTAGGTACTCATGTATACTCGTCAACTTCTCAATCCCATGAGTTGACGAAACGAGCTCTTGAGAGCAATGATGACTTGGGATCCCGTGGACTATCCTTACCACCGTTCCCTTCGCGCAAGGACTACGCGCATCTCTTCTACTTGGCTCTCACACGGCTATGGGCCATTTACCACTTGTCACCTTATGCTCATTTTACCGTGTTCACTTTGCATGTCATGCTTGCTCCTATGCCTTTGCCATGCAATTGTGACCCTTGCTTGCATCTACCCATGTTTCATCATTATGCCACTTCTATGCGTATTTGCATGCTTGGTGGAGATCCTTATTGCTTTTGCCATGTTTATCATGTGCCCCATGCTATTGTTGATCGTTGTGTTGGGAGAGTCATGATGTCCCATTGCTATTTACATACGGCCTCTCGCCAATACATTGATGATAATTTTCTCATATCTTGCTTTCATGCTTGTGCTATGCCATGTGAATTATTCATGCCCACTATTTGCACACATGACATGCTTTCCATGATTCCTTCTAGTATGTTGCATCTTCGCACTACTAGCTTGCTTGACTTGATAGCTATGATTGCTCGCTATGTTGCATCACCCATGTTCCACTATTACTCGCTTTCTTGGGTTGATGACATATATGTTCATGCCTCTCACATGATATATCGTGACCTTCGTCTCTTGTCTCCATTAGTTGCACCTCTCATATGCCATTATAGTGAGTGCATCCATGCTATGCTTATTCATCTTGGAGACTTGGACATATTACTTGTGATGCATGATTGCTTACTTGAGCCTATTGTCTTTGGTTGTAGTTGCATCATATGCTTTCATACCATACCACACCTTGTTCTTTCTTATGATGAGCATGATGCATACACTTGTTGGGTATCTTACCACTCGAATGATAGGTTTTGCATTTCCGCTAACCTCATTTGTTTTTCCGAGTGTTTGTCATGTTCTTTCATTTTGGAGGTGACACAAGGCGATGCCGTTATGCGACAACTTGGTCATGCGAAGGCATACACGATGCACAACACCAACTTTTGCGAGAACATTCATAAGGTGAACTCCTTCTCTTTGAGCCATCCTCAAATACGCATATTGGATGGGTCATTCTTTCATTGTTGTTTCCTTCTTATTGTCCACATGATACATCTATTGGATGGAGGATCGACATTGGAGATTGGCTCTATGGACCTTTACATTGAGGAGCGCTCGGACTTATTGGATGCACCTTCGGTTTCCACTCTTGCCACAACATCGAGCATTGGTATACCAACACCTCCATATTTGTTGCTTGTGCTCATACATGTCATGCTCGATGGACATATCATACTCACCACAAGTTTGCACCCCATGCATGGATTGACACACATTATGATTGCCTTGTTGCATCTTGTATTCCCATGTCATCCATGATATATGAGCTTGTGCATTTTCTTAGCAAATTTGTTGTGATCTTCCTTGATGGCATATTCATACATCATGATCATATTGCCAATCATCAATTGCATGATAACATACACATGTTGAGCATCCATTGCCATATTCATGCTATTGATAAACCGTCTCACTATGACATCATTTTGCACCGTGGTTGCATTCATCATATTCACAACACAATTGTGTGCACAATGATTGCATTTGTTCCCATGAATGCTTTACATCTCATTTCATATTATCTTGCTAAGCTTCATGTGCTTTGTCATGAACAATCTTGCCTCACGGACTCATTCTTACATGATGGACACTTTGTGTGCGCTAACCATTGTATTTCCGAGCGTTGCTTGTGTTTGCTCTTTTGCATGTCTATCACTCGAGCGACACCGTGGACTACTTGGATTGCGCCATGTCTTCAACTTCGTCCAACTACAAGTCCGTCTCGACAACCGTTTCCATGGTGATGAGGATCACGATCCGAGGTCGGATCTTTCCCAAGGGAGGGGAGATGATGCGGAGCATCCCACGCTCATCCCCATGTACACTCCATCTACTCTCAAAGCCCCAAGGATACATAAGATGAGACCTCGACTATGCGCCATTGGACCTAAGGTGAACTCGCTCCTTTCCGAATCGTCCCTTTCCGCATGTAAGACACGGATGCTACTCCAAGCGCGGACATTGTGCATACTCAGGTACACCCGAGGAGATCATGGAGAGCCCAAGGACCCAGGCCAAGCGTCTTGGAGCGAGGGAAGGAGAAGGAAGAAAGGGACCAGGACAGCCCGGACATCCGGCCCTTGGCGGACATCCGCCCTTCCAAAGAAGCCCGGACATCCGGCCCCCATCACAAAGCCAAGAAGCTACAGGGCCGGACATCCGGCCCCAGGCCCCGGACATCCGGCTCTTCCGGAAGCCCCGGATATCCGGCCCCCTCGCCCGGAAATCCGGCCCCCCCCATCACCGATTGCGTTTGGAAGACACCGCCAGCCCGGACATCCGGCCCCTAGCCCGGACATCCGGCGTCTCGGGAAAGCCCGGACATCCGGCCCGACGCCCGGACATCCGGCCTCCCCTGCCTACGCGCAGTGCATCCGGACTTGTCCCTTGTACCTTCGCCCTCAAGACTATATATACTTCATCCCCTTCCTCTTTTAGGGTTAGCATTGGATTAGCTCATATTCTTGTGTGAGAGCCTTTGCTCATCCACTTGGCTACTTCTCCACCGAGATCAGGACCTCTCCGGAGAAGATCCCCCAAGCGGATTTAAGACCCCCCTTCTAGGGTGGACCCCCTCAAGGCCTCCTCACGGAGAAGAACGGTTACCTTTTGTATCTTACCTTTGTTGATCTTGAATCTTGTGCCACTCTATGCGATCGATAATCTAGCACTTGTGTGATTGATCTCTTGTCGGTTTCGTGATTTCTCTCTCGTTTCTCTCGTGTTCTTCTGCGTGTTCCTCGTGATTCCCCGTAGGATCCGCTCCAAACGTGAAAGATCGACGCTATAGGGTTCCGCCCTACATCACCATACAACAAGTTTGAAGAGAACAAGTTTCACCCCTGATGCAAAGCCTGTTTTGGTGACAAGGCCAACTAGTTATACCTTAAGGAAGAACAACAAGCCATCTCAAAAACCTGTTGTTGCATGTGCAGTTCCAGAATTCGTCCCAAGACTTGTTGCATCATGCCACACAAATATATGACTATACAGCACTTGTGGGAGTACAAAATGGAGAGCATGTGAAGTCTACTTTCAGGAAAATCAAACGGTGCATCATTTGGAGTCCTGAGTCAAAGGATATGAGAGTTCCAATGCAAGCTGTCCAGGGCATTAATTGCTGCGCGAGGCTCCATGAGTTTGCTCCCTTGACCAGCTGGTTAGCACGAATTTGAGCCCCTCTTTTGGCCTGGTTTCACACCTAAACTAGGAGGGCTGTTCCTAGTATAAATACCCCTTCCCCCACTTCAGCCACAACTCTTTGGCAATTTGATTTCAGCATAGGTTAGCTAAGTGCAACTAGAATATTGTTTGAGAGTTCACTTCCTCCTTTGCTCTGGTAATCTTGCCTTGTGAGAGGGTAAACTCACTTTGTGATTTTACAACAGCAGCCGTTGAGGCGGCGACCAGTTCGTGCTTCCAACTTCGTGCATGGTTGTGTGGATTGGAACTAAGAGTGTGGTTGGGCGAATACTTGTCGCTGGTTGTTGCATTTGCCATAGTTAGCTTCGGTCTCGTCAGGTTGCACTAGTTATCCTTTACCCGACAGCGTTGTTGGTTGGGATCGAGGGTTTCCTTCGTACCCTTCAGGTGGCGTCGATTCGCAGCATAGAGCAGATCCTCCGTGAAGATTGGGCAACCCCGTATCATCTTGGCATCAGAGCTTCGGTTGACACGGTAGGATCTTGTATCCCTAGTTTAGTTCGTGTTCTTGTTCATCCTAAAAGTCCAGAAAATAGCCCCACAAAAAAATCCCTTTACCTAGCCCTTTGCAGCCTTTAACCTGTTATTTGGTGAGTTTTATCAAGTTCTTGTCCACTAGATCTTTGTTTTTAGTTGCTGAGTTTCCCCCCATCCAATCTTGTGTGTTTGTGTTCATTTTCGTGCACAGATTTTAGATCTGCATCCTCCACCAAATCATGCATATCTTTGTCATCCGGAGTCCATTTTGAGTGTTTTTGTGCATTTTGAAAAGCCCACACTGTGTGCTCTCCATTCATCCTTGTTAGATCTGATTCCCATCGTCTTTTCCACCCAGTAAAATCAGATCAGTTCGTGTGTGTTTGCTGCCAAAGTTTCAGCTGCATGTTCTTGTTGGTTGACTTCAACTATTGTGATTTTCGTGATCCCCCCAAAGTGTGTGTTCAGATCCAAGTCCCTTGTTGAAAGTTTGTCAAAAAAAAGAGCAAAAAAAAGAGAAAAAAGGAAAAAAAAAAGAGATCTGCCCAAAGAAAGAAAGTGTGTGCAAGAAGCAAAAGAGAGAAAAGTTGGGACTGTTCTTCACTTATATCTTGAGAAATCCATGTTTGTGTTGTGAGCTGAAACGTGTCAAGTGTGCAAAGTCTTCAATACTTGCTTGCAGCAAATCTGATTCCTTGGCGAGAGTTGCATGTACCTCACGTATATCTCATTCAGCAACTAAATGCATTAGAATCTTGTGTGGATGATTACTTGGTTCAACAATATCTAGATTGCAGATTAGTGCATCTTTTGCTACATATATACCCCACCAAAACTCCACCAAACAGCCCCACATGTGCAACCCTAGACTTGTATTCACTTGATTATCACTCTTTGTATACCAACCACCGACACCACGGTTGAGCATGATTCTGCTCTCACTTGGAAGTTACATGAGCTTCGGTTGGTAAGTGAGGTGAGCTTGAGTTGTTATCCACATATATGCTTCTAGTACTATAGGGCTTTTGGAGAACTAACCATGGCAGGTGAAGAAAACGAGTATGATGTTGAAGGAAATGGGCATCTCAATCAGCCCATCACACGGTTTCACTTCAACACATTACGTGATCATCTACGCCGAGAGTTCGGAAACAGCCTTGACCCAATTAAAGAGAAGCAAGACAAGTTGTCGAGAGATTTGCAGCAACTTATGGGTAATGTTGATGAGCAACTCACTCAGAACATGGCAGCCATGAGGACTGGTATTGTTGCTGATATTGTGCGAGAACTTCGTCAGAACCGAGAAGATGCAAGTGTCCATGGTGAAGAACAAAATGTAACTGATGGGGAAGGTGCTGCTTCCAATGCACAAGCTAGAAGAAACCGTGCTCCTGCGCCCCATGCCATGAGACCTCCCGGTCCCGGACGTGGAAATGATCATGGTAATGGACGTGGTCATCATGAAGCTGCTGCTGGTCGTGGTCTTAGAGGAGGCCACCGAAGAGCAAATCTGCACCATGAAGGTAGTGAAGATGAGTTTGATGAAGATGAAGAAGGCATGCACCAGAATGACCGGTTTCATCATCGTAGAAACTATGGTCGTGGACGGCAGGAGGAAGAGAGGTTTGGAAAGCTGAAATTTACCATGCCCAAGTTTGATGGTGGATCTGATCCAGAAAGTTATCTCACATGGGAATTGAATGTTGACAAGATTTTCCGCATGCACAACTACTCTGAAGAGAAGAAATTAGCAATGGCCTCACTTGAGTTTGAAGACTATGCTCTAATTTGGTGGGAGCAAGTTCAGGTTCAGCGAGAAGAAGAAGGAGAGCCTGCTGTTGCTACATGGACAGAAATGAAAGGAGAGATGAGGGCAAGATTTGTCCCAAGGCATTATAGACGTGACATCTTTGATAAGCTCCAGAATTTGAGGCAAGGAAAGTTATCAGTTGAGGAGTATCATAAGGAGATGGAGAAGGCAATGATAAGAGCCAACATACATGAAGATGAGGAGCAGTCCATGGCAAGGTTCCTCTATGGGCTGAATCGTAATGTTAAACGAGTGGTTGGTTTGCAGCCATATCGTAATGTAGTAGAGCTGGTACATCTTGCTTCTAAGGCTGAACGTCAATTGCAAGAAGACTCGAAGCAAAATAGAACTACGTCCTTCACAGCTCGAGCTACATCAAGTGGGAGTAAGTTTATACCTCAATTCAATGTTGGTCGAGGTATTATGACTAGTTCTGGTGGTGGAAATCAGCCCCATGCACGTGCAGCCACGAGCAGAAATGATGCATCAAATTCGAAGGAGAAGGGCAAATTTGCAGCTCCTAGTTCATCCTCCATTGGCTCCACGGGGAAAACTAGTGAGATAGAGTGCTTTACATGTAAGGGACGTGGCCACATGAAGAAGGATTGTCCCAACAAGCGTACCATGCTGATTACCGAGAATGGAGAATATGAGTCTTGTAGTGAACCTGAAGAAGAAACTGAAGATGGTGATGGTTCAGATGGTGATGAGCAAACCTATTGTGATTATGAGCAAGGTGCCTCTCTTGTTGTCACTAAAGTTTTGAGTGTGCAGATCAAAGAAGCTGAGAATGGACAACGACACAATCTGTTTCAAACAAGAGCCAAAGTGCAAGACAAGGTATGCAAGGTAATTGTTGATGGTGGGAATTGTCACAATCTTGCAAGCAAATAAATGTGTGATAAGCTTGGGCTGAAGCTGCTACAACACCCTCATCCATATCATATACAATGGTTGAGTGAATGTGGAGAGATTAAGATCACACACATGGTACAGGTGCAATTCAAGATTGGAGATTATAATGACACCGTTGAGTGTGATGTGGTGCCAATGAAGGTGTGTCACTTGTTGTTGGGCAGACCGTGGCAATATGATCATTCAGCTCAACATTGTGGTAGAACCAATCAATACACCATCAAGTGGAGAGGAAAAGACTTGGTGCTTAGACCCATGACACCCCAACAAATCATGGCTGAGCACTTGCAGAAAGTTTCCGAAGTAAAAATAGTGAGTAAGAAAGAGGGAGAGAAAAAGCGAGAGAGAGATCCACAAATCGGTGAGTGAGCGCCACAAGCCAAATCTGAGAGAGAAGAATAAAAGAGAGGGAGAGAACTTAGTAATGTTAGCCACCAAATCAGAACCGATAGATGTGAGGCTCAACCCAAATCAAGTGGTCATTGTACTTGTGTACAAAGATGCTTTGCTTTCAGCTAACGACTTAACATGTCTCCCTAGTGCTGTTTGTGATGTCTTGCAGGAATTCGAGGATGTTTTTCCGGAGGAAGTACCCGCTGGTCTACCTCCCTTGCGTGGCATAGAACATCAGATTGACCTCATTCCAGGAGCATCACTTCCGAATCGACCTCCCTACCGCACCAATCCTGAAGAAACAAAGGAGATACAAAGGCAGGTACAAGAACTTTTAGATAAAGGTTATGTGCGTGAAAGCTTAAGTCCTTGTGTTGTACCTGTGATTTTGGTGCCCAAGAAAGATGACACATGGCGATTGGTAATGGATTGTAGGCCTATCAATATTATAACTATTAGGTATCGTCATCCTATTCCTAGGTTAGATGATATGCTTGATGAATTGAGTGGCTCTACTGTTTTCTCTAAAATTGATTTGAGAGGTGGATACCATCAGATTAGGATGAAAGAAGGAGATGAATGGAAAACTGCTTTCAAAACAAAATTTGGGTTGTATGAGTGGTTAGTCATGCCTTTTGGATTAACTAATGCACCAAGTACATTCATGAGATTGATGAACCATGTTTTGAGAGCTTAGATTGGAAAATTTGTTGTTGTGTACTTTGATGACATCCTAATCTATAGCAGATCTGATAGAGGCAAAGGTGTCCCGATGTTTGGATGAGATGGTGGCTATTGTTTATGTGGGAGTCGACCTTGACGATCCGACTACGTACGTGCGAGACGTCGCGCCTTAGCAATCGCTAAACCAACTTCCGAGGGTTATTGACCACGCCGGAGCACGATCAACGACCACGAGGGCCTGTTTCCTGCGAGCAAACGAAGAACAAGCAAACAACTAAGATTGCAATCTGGATATTGCGAATATAAGAGGAAAGCTTTATTAATGAAGGTGGGGTTCTGTGACGCCTTGGTCTGGTCGTTGAACACAAACGAAGTATGCGAAGTTGCAGCTATGGCGAACTTTTGATCTAAACAAAACCCGAAGTCTAAACGACGCCCTACGGGCTGTATATATGGAGGAAGAGGAGGGAATTTCGTGGCCCTTGAGGGAGGGGTCCAAACCAACCCTAACTCTTGTTTCCCCACATACGGACTCTAAAAACAGCCTATACTTAAGTATTTCGAAATTACATGGGCCTGGCCCAATAATAAGGTGACGCAGCACCTAGAATAGCCTATGGACGAATATTATGAAGTGGCATCTTGTATATTTCGTCCAAGGCCTCATGAACTCATTAGGGTGGCTTCAAAGTCCTGGAATCATCAATTGTAACTCCGTTCTTGTTCCCCTTGCGCATGCCAACATCTCCATCCTTGAACTTGCTCCAAGGTTCATCTTTCTTGTCCATGGTAGGCCCTTCATTTGTAAGCAAAATAAATGTATCCAATTTAGGCAGCATCATATTCTCATGAACATTGGAATCGTTACCAAGAAACGAAAGTACCTGATAATTCAATTGGCGTGCGCGAGCCCTAGTAATTGGTCCAGTATGTATAGTAGCAGGGGCTGTGGGTGTAACAATGGTATTGATGTCCTCATCATCCTCCCCTTCTTGAAAAGAAGTCGTCCTCGACGGAAGCTCATCTTCCTCACCCAAATAAGGCTTCAAATCTGTAATGTTAAAAGTGGGACTAACCCCAAAATCTGCAGGTAGCTCAAGTTTATATGCATTATCATTTATTTTCTCTAACACCTTAAATGGACCATCAGCACGTGGCATTAGCTTTGATTTGCGTAAATTAGGAAACCTATCCTTACGCAAATGTAACCAAACAAGATCTCCAGGTGCAAAGACAACATGTTTTCTACCCTTATCTCCAAAGCAAGTTTATATTTAGCATTCATACGCTCAATGTTTTCCTTAGTTATCTCATGCATTTTTAAAATCAATTCAGCACGTTCTTTAGCATCAAAATTAACCTTCTCCGAAGATGGAAGAGGCAACAAATCAATAGGTGCACGAGGTAGGAAGCCATACACAATTTCAAAAGGGCACATCTTAGTAGTAGAATGCAATGAACGATTATAAGCAAATTCAATATGAGGCAAGCATTCTTCCCACATTTTCTTATTATTCTTCAAAACAGCCCTAAGCATAGTAGACAATGTTCTATTGACTACTTCAGTTTGTCCATCGGTTTGGGGGTGACAAGTAGTACTAAAAAGCAGTTTAGTCCCCAACTTAGCCCATAAACATCTCCAAAAGTGGCTAAGAAATTTAGTATCACGATCTGAAACAATAGTATTTGGCACACCATGCAAGCGAATAATTTCACGAAAAAACAAATCAGCAACATTAACAGCATCATCGCTTTTATGACATGGTATAAAGTGTGCCATTTTCGAGAATCTATCCACGACAACAAATATGCTATCCTCCCTTCTTTGTTCGAGGTAAACCTAAAACAAAGTCCATAGATATATCCTCCCAAGGAACACTAGGCACATGCAAAGGCATATATAAACC
The DNA here is from genome assembly GCA_021605145.1 of Aegilops bicornis. Lineage (NCBI taxonomy): Eukaryota > Viridiplantae > Streptophyta > Magnoliopsida > Poales > Poaceae > Aegilops > Aegilops bicornis. The sequence goes on from CM038672.1 coordinate 283,021,435, forward strand.
ATGAGGATTGAGTCGTGACTTAGCTTTTTGACATGTAGTGCAGCGAGCAACAAAACGCTCAACATCCCGTCTCATCTTTGGCCAAAAGAAATGTGTAGCAAGTATATCCTCCGTCTTCTTGACGCCAAAGTGTCCCATTAATCCTCCTCCTTGCGCCTCCTGCAATAACAAAAAACGAACAGAGCTAGCAGGAATGCATAGCTTGTTAGCACGGAACACAAAAACCATCATTAATAACGAACTTGTTCCATGTTCTTCCTTCTTTACAATTCTGCATTACATCTTTAAAATCAGCATCATGCACATATTGATCTTTGATGGTCTCCAAACCAAATATTTTGAAGTCAAGTTGTGAAAGCATAGTATAGCGACGAGACAAACCATCAGCAATAACATTTTCTTTACCCTTCTTGTGTTTAATGACATAAGAGAAAGTCTCAATGAATTCAACCCATTTAGCATGTCTACGATTCAGTTTAGCTTGACTTTTAATATGTTTCAAAGATTCATGATCAGAATGTATAACAAATTCTTTGGGCCATAAATAATGTTGCCATGTCTCTAAAGTCCGAACAAGAGCATATAATTCTTTGTCATAAGTAGAATAGTTCAGACTAGGCCCACTCAATTTTTTAGAAAAGTATGCAACAGGTTTGCCATCTTGTAATAACACACCTCCTAATCCAATTCCACTAGCATCACATTCAAGCTCAAAAGTCTTATTAAAGTCGGGAAGTTGGAGTAAAGGAGCATGTCTCAACTTATCTTTCAATACCGTGAAGGCTTCTTCCTGTGCGGTACCCCAAACAAAAGGCACATCCTTTTTTGTAAGCTCATTGAGAGGTGCAGCAATGGTGCTAAAGTCTCTCACAAAACGCCTATAGAAACCAGCGAGTCCAAGAAAACTCCTCACTTCTGTGACCGTTTTGGGCTGTGGCCAACTCTCAATAGCTTCAATCTTGGCTTTATCAACTTCAATTCCCTGTGGAGTAACAACATAGGCAAGAAAAGATACTTGGTTGGTGCAAAAGGTGCACTTCCCAAAGTTACCAAACAAACGTGCATCACGTAGAGCATTAAAAACAGCACGTAAATGTTCCAAATGTTCTTCCAAAGATTTGCTATAAATCAGTATATCATCAAAATAGACTACCACAAATCGTCCAATGAAAGCACGTACAACTTCGTTCATTAGTCTCATGAAAGTACTAGGTGCATTCATCTCATATAATCCAAACTTAGTTTTAAATGCTGTTTTCCATTCATCTCCCAATTTCATACGAATTTGATGGTATCCACTACGCAAATCAACTTTGGAGAATATTGTAGAGCCACTCAATTCATCAAGCATATCATCTAGCCTAGGAATAGGATGACGATAACGAATAGTAATATTATTAATGCCTCTACAATCAACACACATACGCGACGTACCATCCTTTTTAGGCACTAGTATAATAGGAACAACACAAGGACTAAGAGATTCGCGTATGTAACCTTTGTCGAGCAGCTCCTGTACTTGACGCATAATTTCCTTCGTCTCCTCTGGATTGGTACGGTATGGTGCACGGTTGGGTAGCGATGCACCGGGAATTAAGTCAATTTGATGCTCAATCCCTCGAATAGGTGGTAATACCGGTGGCACGTCTTGTGGGAAGACGTCAGCGAACTCCTGCAAAATGTTAGTGGCAGCAGGGGGCAAAGAGGAAGGCACGTCCTTGAATGAAAATAATGCCTCTTTGCACACAAAAGCATAGCAAACAGATTTGCTAGAATCTAGCTCATCAATATCAGATTTGGTGGCAAGTAAACATGCACTTTTCAGTTTAATTTCAGAAGCAACGTTAAATGGTTTATTATTAGGCTTCATTTGTTGCTCAAATTCTTTTGCCACAATCTGATTTTCACTCTTATTTTTCTCCTGTTTTGCTTTATTAGCTCTATTAATATCATCTTTCAAAATGGAATCAGGAGTCATAGGAAGCAAAGTAATATTTTTATCCTTGTGAACAAGAGTATACTGATTGTTTCTACCATGGTGTACAGAATTTTATCAAATTTCCATGGTCTACCAAGTAACAAGGAACATGCTTGCATAGGTACCACATCACAATCAACATAATCAGCATATGTAGAGATACTAAAATACACACGAACGAAGACGTGTTACCTTAACCTTGCCGCTGTTGTTGAACCATTGGATGTAGTAAGGATGTGGATGTGGCCTTGTGGTGAGAGAAAGCTTCTCCACCATATCCATGCTAGCCAAGTTGTTGCAGCTCCCTCCATCTATGATGACGCGAATAGAACGTTCCTTCACAACTCCCTTTGTATGGAACAAGTTATGCCTCTGATTTTGCTCAGCTTGTGTAACCTGCTGATAGAGGCGGGGGTGTCCCGGTCTTTCGATGAGATGATAACTATCGATTTGGTGGAGTCGACTTTGACGATCCGACTACAAACGTGCACGACGTTGCGCCTTAGCAATCGCTAAACCAATCTCCTGAGGTTACTGACGATGCCGAAAGCACGATTAGCCTGACCACGAAGGTCTATTCCTGCAAGCAATCGAAGAACGAACAAAAATATGATAAAGCAATTTGAATATTGCGAATATATATGAAGTATTTATAATGGTGGGGATCCGTAAGCGGTCTTGGTCTGGTCGTTGGACACAAACGAAGTACACGAAGTTGCAATGGCTAACTTTTAACTAAACAAATCCCAAGGAAAAAGCTACTAGATAGATCTACTTATATAGGAGCAAGGGTGGCGGCCAAGGAGGTGGGAGGACGTCCCAAGGCAGCCTAACACTAACCCTAGGTCGTACAAGGCCAATGGGCCCAAGTGGAGGTGACGTAACACCTTTGGACTTGTAGTTTGACTCGGATTCTGCTGCAAAGATCAGATTATTTCGTCCATAACTCAACGCTCCGGATGGATTTTAAGGTGATTCCAATTGGGTTGGAAAATGCACGAAATCTATTTTCCAACAAAAAAGAATCAACCAATTTGGAGTCCGTATGAAAAAGTTATTGACGTTTTGAGTTAGGTATGTTTACTTGTGATCCGAATCTGAGTCCGTAACGTGAGAGACTTGGACTCTATCTTCTCTTGGGCCAAAAGTGACGTGAGAAAACTTTTTGAATAGCAAGTAAACATCTCTTTCTCCCTTATCTTCATATGTGGATTGTACAAATGTCCCATACACCTGCAATTAGACATGGCACAAAAGTTTGTGAAGTATTTTTGTCTGGATGACATAAATAAATTAGTGCATAGTTTGCATTAGAAATCACCTCACAAATATACATGTATGCAATATTTTTGGTCGGATCGAAGGTAGCCATGTCCTCATCATCCTCCCCTTCTTGAAAACAAAGCCGTCCTCGGCGTTGCTTAATCTGAAATTTGGCTAACAAACGAGACAAGGTGTACATGTTGTATATGTATATGTCATCCATTTTTACTTCCCTTGATTTTTGCACATATGACACATGAATAGATGAGTAACTTGCATAGTTCATAAAATCTAAAGCCAAAACACTATCACGAGAAGTAGAAGGCATGAAAATATTGCAACTCAGTTTGCACATATAAGTGAAGCTCTTATTCATTTCAAAAGATTGACAATGTTCATCATTAAACCATCCCAACATTGGTGAATAAACCTTACTTGCATCAAATTTACATGCTACAACATGCTTAAATAAGCAAACATGCAGACGTCGTTTGACACAGAATCATCACTAACATTAGAGGTCATATCAAAATGATTAAACATTGGTTCTTTTGCATCAATAGTTAATTCATTGGGTGCACTCAAAATTGTTGGTATTTCAGTTGTTTGATCACATGACGCATTCATGAGAGTAACATGATTCTCTAAAATAGGTGATGCGCTCAAATCAACAGGTAACTCAACACATGATGTATTCAAGTTAACTAGACATGCATCATTCTCATGTAAAGTTATATCATCAATACCTTCTGATTACCTTGTTGCAAAGATGTAGCTGATGTAGGTACGGATGATGGCAATGTACCATACTCTTGAGATGATGTCGTGCTCACAATCTGAGGTGTGGCTGCTCTACTAGGTGCACCGGTGGAGGAACCAAGCGGTGGTGGTGAGCATGGACTAGAATAGTAGGTGTTGTAGTCATCCAATGCATCCTCCTGTAACTGTCTCTCAAAGGTACAAGCACGAACATACATACCAGTAATGCAATGAGGAATATAGTGAAATCTTGCACAGATATCATGGTTCAAACCACCAAAAAATCTATTCATTGTATCATCCTCAGATTCTTCTATGTCACAATGATGCATATAAGATTTGAACTCTTGGTAGTAAGCATGAACGATTATTCGCCTTGTTTTAATTGTTCCAATTTGCAAGCAATTCACGACGATAGTAAGGAGGAAAAAATTGTTGTCTCATTACAGCTTTCAAAACTTTCCAAGTTATGGGTTGGTTATCAATGTTTTTCTTACAATGTACACTCCACCAAACAAAGCAAAACCAAGAATGCTCTAGTGGTAGCTTGTACTCTCTCAAGTTCAGAAAAATCATGGTGACTAAAAACTTCTTCTAATTCAAGCTCCCAAGCTAGATAAATAGCAGGATTAAATCTACCCTCAAATGATGGTAAAGACATAACCTGACCATATGCTTGTGTGTGTTGTCCCAACTCTCGTGATGGTGGAGATGTGCCGTCATCCAAGAACTTCTATCTCCGGAACCTGTCATGATTAGTAGAAACAAGAAACAAAATTCAAGAATAATGTTCCTATGAACTACTAGGATGTGGTGGTAAAACGCCTACAGTATAGCAAATATCAATATCTTACAAGTTCTTACCATGCAGCAGGTGGTGACAGGCAATCAGCGGTGTCAAATAACTCTGAAGATTGTGTAAAGCGATTGCCAGGTGAACGTACGTATACACGGTGTAGAAATATGTGGAGCTGGGTTGGCTATATATGGTAGCAAAAGATTAGCAATAATCAATTCAGAGATGCAATATTGAATAAACGCTCAACGACGGCATCTTGTGCTGGTCCTAGGCTAGACCGGACTAGAGACGCGAGCACGGAACACTAATCAGGTCACGCAGCGTAGCACAACTAGCATCAATGAAGGATAATAAGTAGCTCTGGACAACAAGATATAAGTGAAGATCACAACGGCAGTAAATATAATGATGAAAAACAACTGCCAAGCAGGATATACAACAACTCTCTCTCCTATTTTCCTCTTGAAAAGTTTGAGCCAATTTTCTGATAATTTTTTTCAAAGAATGCTACTAACTCAAGCTTTCCAATGCAAAAAGAATCACTCAATTCGAGTTGATATGAGGAGTCAAAAATTCTAAAACTGGTTTGAAAAACTGGAATAAGCTGTGTTCACGAACTCGGAGGGCAAAAAGACCTATTTAGAAGCCGATTTTAGGTGCCAAATATTGAACTAGCTTCTGCAAGTATTTAGATGCGGCTCGTCTCTAGCTTTAATTTGAGTACTCATGAGCCAAAACGGACTTCGTATGAGGAAGTTATGCCTGTTTTACTGAACAGTGCACAAAACAGATTCCAATCCGAATTCAGCTACGAGATTGAGTCTAGATAGATCCGAACTTTGTTTTTTTTCTTCTCTTTTTTTTTCTCACACTTTTTTTTACTTTTTTTTCTCTCTTTTTTCTCTGTTTTTTTTTCTCTTTTTCTCTCTTTTTTCTCTTTTTCCAAAACAAACTAGATAAGATGCAGATTGGATCAGCGAAGATGTGAATGACCTCAACTATGATTATGACAATGAATAGTGCGTAGCACGTGGTGGAAATTGATGGATGGTATGGTGGACAGCGGAAGGGATAATGATGCTGCGGCGGCGTGACTAATGTGAACAGAACTCGAAACTCTAAAGGACTAGACACTAAGACCAGCAACTCGACACGACGATGCAACCGATAATTAAATAATGCAAACAATGAAAAGAAAATTGCAAAGGCTTGGACTGGCTAGGACAAATGATGAATAGATCTAACTTTTACGGTGGCCTTTTCTTGGACAATAGGTAAGAAAATAAATCGAATCTAGGGATAACCGGAAAATCTCACCGAGCAACCTTGAAAACCGATACCACTTAATAGAGGCGGGGTGTCCCGATCTTTCGATGAGATGATAACTATCGATTTGGTGGATTCGACTTTGACGATCCGACTACAAACGATGCACGACGTTGCGCCTTAGCAATCGCTAAACCAATCTCTCGAGGTTCTTGGCGATGCCGAAAGCACGATCAGCCTGACCATGAAGGTCTATTCCTGCAAGCAATCGAAGAACGAGCAAAAATATGATAAAGCAATCTGAATATTGCGAATATATATGAAGTATTTATAATAGTGGGGATCCGTAAGCGGTCTTGGTCTGGTCGTTGGACACAAACGAAGTACACGAAGTTGGAATGGCTAACTTTTAACTAAATAAATCCCAAGGAAAAAGCTACTAGATGGATCTACTTATATAGGAGCAAGGGGTGGCGGCCAAGGAGGTGGGAGGACGTCCCAAGGCAGCCTAACACTAACCCTAGGTCGTACAAGGCCAATGGGCCCAAGTGGAGGTGACGTAACACCTTTGGACTTATAGTTTGACTCGGATTCTGCTGCAGCATCAGATTGTTTCGTCCATAACTCAACGCTCCGGATGGATTTTAAGGTGATTCCAATTGGGTTGGAAAATGCACGAAATCTATTTTCCAACAAAAAAAGAATCAACCAATTTGGAGTCCGTATGAAAAAGTTATTGACGTTTTGAGTCAGGTATGTTTGTGCAGTCCGAATCTGAGTCCAGAACGTGAGAGACTTGGACTCTATCTTCTCTTGGGCCAAAAGTGACGTGAGAAAACTTTTTGAATAGCAAGTAAACATCTCTTTCTCCCTTATCTTCATATGTGGATTGTACAAATGTCCCATACACCTGCAATTTGACATGGCACAAAAGTTTGTGAAGTATTTTGTCCTGGATGACATAAATAAATTATTGCATAGTTTGCATTAGAAATCACCTCACAAATATACATGTATGCAATATTTTTGGTCATATCGAAGGTAGCCATGTCCTCATCACCTGCACACTCAAAACACGTTGAGCAACTAAACATTCATACCTGTCAGCATCTTCAGCAGCCATGTATTGCGTCTCATGATCAGAATCATCTCCACCGTGTTCTTCATGTGTAATAAGAGCCAAAATCTCTTCATCATAGTCACTAGCGGACTCATACCCACCATCCTCAGTAGCAACCATCACACGCTGAGATTGGCATTCTCTCGCAAAATGTCCTCTTCCCTTACAACGCATTTACAAATAATATCACTTGTGTGCCCTGTTGACGCCATGGAAGAAGAAGAGCTTTGTGTAGGCCCAGAAGGTGTGCTCTTGGCAGATAGTGGTTGTTGTGCCTGCTTTCTTGTATCATGGTTGGAGGTGGCAGCCGACGGAGGTGCCGGTGTAGTAGAACGTGTGGAAGTAGATGATGCACGTGGTGTCCATGATGAAGATCGACCTGCAGAAAAGTTAGTCCGCGCCAACGCCTATCGATCCTGCACTTCACGTTCAGCTTTACAAGCAAGATGGAATAATCGAGTGATATTAGTATAATCCTTGTAGTCTAGAATGGTCTGAATATCTCTATTTAATCCACCCAGAAAACGTGCAAGCATAGCTTCATTCTCCTCAACAATACCACATCTAATCAAGCCAGTTTGTAATTCCTGATAATATTCTTCTACCGAATTTTTGAAGTAATTCATGTTGATAATATGGTGGAACCCAACGAGTACGCATAGCAGTTTTCAAAGCAGCCCAAGTAGCTGGAACAGGATATAATCTACAATGTTCAGACCACCAAACACATGCGAAGCTAGTGAAAGCACAAACAGCAGCGGGAACACGTCTCTCCTCAGGATATTGTAAACATGTAAATCGTTGTTCAGTTTCTAACTCCCAAGTAAGATATATATCAGGAACATATCTACCCTCAAATGGTGGAATATTCAACTTCAGTTTAGGGAGATGGTCATGATCTCGCACCTGAGGGGAGCCCTAACATTGCCATTATTTGCATGTGGGCGACACGGTGGTTGTGGTCTTTGGTGGTTGCACGTAGTTACGATGTTGATCAACCTCATCCTCGTAATCTCCCACATAATCATCTTCCCCACATCGCCAGCAGGAGCCACAGAAGTATCAACAAAGCAGCACCAGCAGCTTGGCCAGCTGAAGAGGGACACGGAAGCTCGGCGGAGGGCTGTTTCGCGATGTGGAGGTAGTCGTTGTTGTTGTTGTAGAGGTGCGTTAGGTGCAGCCGGTGGTGGTGGTGGTAGACGCGCGAGCAATTCATTTAACTTGTTATCGAGCTTTATTTCGAATGCCGTCTCAATGCCATCTATCTTCTCCATGGCCTCTTCAAATCTATTTAGCACATCTTCCACCTGCCCACTCATCATTTGTTGAAACTTATCATGTAGCGCTTTGTTTGTCATGTTCTCCCAGTCAGTCTCGCTGGCTTGTGATCCTGCCATGGTTAGCGACAATAGAAACACACAAGAATATGATTCGACAGACTACTAGGAAGTGGTGGTGGTGGTGTGGTGGGCGATCACAAATCCGTCAAGCAAATCTCAAATTCTTACCAGTTCTTACCCAAAGAGGCGGTGATCGGCAACCGATGTAGTCAAAACTCTCAAAGCTTGGATAGAGCGATTACGGGGAGAGTCAAGCATACGATGTAGATGTATGTGCATTTGGGAAGGCTTATAATATGGTAGCAAAAGGGTCAGCAATAATCAATTCAGAGATGCAAAGTTGAATAAACGCTCAACGACCAGATCTTGTCTTTGGTCCTAGGCTAAACCGTGCTAGAGACGCGAGCCTAGAACACTAACAAAATCACGGCGCTGCACGGAAACAACGGAAAAGCACACTCTGGAATTTTTTTGTTTTTTTCGCTCGTTTTTTTGCGCTGCTCTTTTTTTTTTGCGAAAAATCACTATAATGGCGAGTGTCTCAAAACTCTTCCCAGGTCAAACTGACAGGATGGGCACGAAATTTTTTTCGACCAATTTTTTTTCGATCGCCTGCACTCCAAAAACTGGAAACGGGTCAAAAAACTTTCTATAACGGCGACTGTCTCAATACGCTTAGAAACACCTAAAAATAGGATAGCCAGAAATTTTTTTGACAAGTGCGTTTTCGGAAAATTTTGGGCCTAAACGGAGGGTGGTTTCCAGACTCCGGAAAAATTTTCGACAAGTGCGTTTTTGGAATTTTTTTTTCGAAACCTACTCCGGCAAGGAAACACGAATTGGAAACTAGATGGATCGTGAAAACAAACCTAATATGAGAAGAACTCGGATTGGTGGTGGATATATGGTGGTGGTATATGGCAGCGGTGGTGGTATATGGTAGCGGTGGTGGTATATGGATACGGATTGGTGGTGGTATATGGATACGGATTGGTGGTGGTATATGGATACGGATTCAGAGCGGTGGCGGATAAGCAATGGTGGTAGATGGCAAGGCGATGATGATGGTGCGGCGGCGTGAAAACTTATGACCAGAACTCGAAACTCTAGAAGACTAGACTCTAAGACCAGCAACTTGACACGACGATGCAACCGCAAATTCAACAAAGCAAAAACCCTAAAAAGATTATGCAAAGGCTCAGATTGGTTCGGATATGATGAACTAACCCTAATTTTTTTGTGGCTTTTTCGTGGACTGTAGGTATGAAGAACAGACTCGATCTAATCTATAAAAACTGTAAAATCTCACCGAGCAACCTGAAAATCTGATACCACTTGATAGAGGCAAAGGTGTCCCGATGTTTCGATGAGATGGTGGCTATCGTTTCTGTGGGAGTCGACCTTGACGATCCGACTACGTACGTGCGAGACGTCGCGCCTTAGCAATCGCTAAACCAACTTACGAGGGTTATTGACCACGCCGGACCACGATCAACTCGACCACGAGGGCCTGCTTTCCGCGAAAGCAAACGAAGAACAAGCAAGAAACTAAGATTGCAATCTGGATATTGCGAATATAAGAGGAAAGCTTTATTAATGAAGGTGGGGTTACGAGACGCCTTGGTGCAGTCGTTGAACACAAACGAAACGCATAAAGTTGCAGCTATGGCGAACTTTTGATCTAAACAAAACCCAAAGTCTAAACGACACCTAAGGGCTGTATATATGGAGGAAGAGGAGGGAATTTCGTGGCCCTTGAGGGAGGGGTCCGAAACCAACCCTAACTCTTGTTTCCCCACACATATGGACTCTAAAAACAGCCTATACTTACGTATTTCGAAATTACATGGGCCTGGCCCAATAATAAGGTGACGCAGCACCTAGAATAGCCTACGGACGAATATTATGAAGTGGCATCTTGTATATTTCGTCCAAGGCCTCATGAACTCATTAGGGTGGCTTCAAAGTCCTGGAATCATCACTTGTAACTCCGTTCTTGTTCCCCTTAGCATGCCAACATCTCCATGCTTGAACTTGCTCCAAGGTTCATCTTTCTTGTCCATGGTAGGCCCTTCATTTGTAAGCAAAACAAATGTATCCAATTTAGGCAGCATCATATTCTCATTGATAGAGGCAAAGGTGTCCCGATGTTTCGATGAGATGGTGGCTATCGTTTCTGTGGGAGTCGACCTTGACGATCCGACTATTTAACGTCTTGAGACGTCGCGCCTTAGCAATCGCTAAACCAACTTCCGAGGGTTATTGACCACGCCGGAGCACGATCAACCTGACCACGAGGGCCTGTTTCCTGCGAGCAAACGAAGAACAAGCAAGAAACTGAGATTGCAATCTGAATATTGCGAATATAAGATGAAAACTTTATTGATCAAGGTGGGGTTCTGTGGACGCCTTTGTGCAGTCGTTGAACACAAACGGCGCACGAAGTTGCAGCTATGGCGAACTTTTAATCTAAACAAAACCCAAAGTCTAAACGACGCCCTAAGGGCTGTATATATGGAGGAAGAGGAGGGAATTTCGTGGCCCTTGAGGGAGGGGTCCGAAACCATCCCTAACTCTTGTTTCCCCACACATACGGACTCTAAAACAGCCTATACTTAAGTATTTCGAAATTACATGGGCCTGGCCCAATAATAAGGTGACGAGCACCTAGAATAGCCTATGGACGAATATTATGAAGTGGCATCTTGTATATTTCGTCCAAGGCTTCATGCACCCATTATGGTGGCTTCAAAGTCCTGAAATCATCACTTGTAACTCTGTTCTTGTTCCCCTTATGCATGGCATTATCTCCATGCTTGTTCTTGCTCCAATGTCCATCCTTCTCCAAGCTAGGGCCTTCATTTGTAAGCAAAACAAATGTATCCAATTTAGGCAGCATCATATTCTCATGAACATTAGAATCATTACCAAGAAACTGAAGTACCTGATAATTTAATTGGCGTGCGCGAGCTCTAGTAATTGGTCCGATTATATGTAGCAGTAGGGGCTGTGGGTGTAACAATGGTATTGATGTCCTCATCATCCTCCCTTCTTGAAATGAAGTCGTCCTCGACGGAAGCTCATATTCCTCACCCATATAAGGCTTCAAATCTGCAATGTTAATTGTGTGACTAACCCCAACATCTGCTGGTAGCTCAAGTTTATATGCATTATCATTTATTTTCTCTAACACCTTAACTGGACCATCAGCACGTGGCATTAGCTTTGATTTGCGCAAACTAGGAAACCTATCCTTACGCAAATGTAACCAAACAAGATCTCCGGTGCAAAGACAACATGTTTTCTACCCTTATCTCCAAAGACGTTTATATTTAGCATTCATACGCTCAATGTTTTCCTTAGTTATCTCATGCATTTTTAAAATCAATTCAGCACGTTCTTTAGCATCAAAATTAACCTTCTCCGAAGATGGAAGAGGCAACAAATCAATAGGTGCACGAGGTAGGAAGCCATACACAATTTCAAAGGGCACATCTTAGTAGTAGAATGCAATGAACGATTATAAGCAAATTCAATATGAGGCAAGCATTCTTCCCACATTTTCTTATTATTCTTCAAAACAGCCCTAAGCATAGTAGACAATGTTCTATTGACTACTTCAGTTTGTCCATCGGTTTGGGGGTGACAAGTAGTACTAAAAGCAGTTTAGTCCCCAACTTAGCCCATAAACATCTCCAAAAGTGGCTAAGAAATTTAGTATCACGATCTGAAACAATAGTATTTGGCACACCATGCAAGCGAATAATTTCAAGAAAGAACAAATCAGCAACATTAACAAAGATCATCGCTTTTATGACATGGTATAAAGTGTGCCATTTTAGAGAATCTATCCACGACAACAAATATGCTATCCCTCCCTTCTTTGTTCGAGGTAAACCTAAAACAAAGTCCATATATATATCCTCCCAAGGAACACTAGGCAGCGGCAAAGGCATATATAAACCATGAGGATTGAGTCGTGACTTAGCTTTTTGACATGTAGTGCAATGAGCAACAAAACGCTCAACATCCCGTCTCATCTTTGGCCAAAAGAAATGTGTAGCAAGTATATCCTCCGTCTTCTTCACGCCAAAGTGTCCCATTAATCCTCCTCCATGCGCCTCCTGCAACAACAAAAGACGAACAGAGCTAGCAGGAATGCATAGCTTGTTAGCACGGAACACAAAACCATCATTAATAACGAACTTGTTCCATGTTCTTCCTTCTTTACAATTCTGCATTACATCTTTAAAATCAGCATCATGCACATATTGATCTTTGATGGTCTCCAAACCAAATATTTTGAAGTCAAGTTGTGAAAGCATAGTATATCGACGAGACAAAGCATCGCAATAACATTTTCTTTACCCTTCTTGTGTTTAATGACATAAGGGAAAGTCTCAATGAATTCAACCCATTTAGCATGTCTACGATTCAGTTTAGCTTGACTTTTAATATGTTTCAAAGATTCATGATCAGAATGTATAACAAATTCTTTGGGCCATAAATAATGTTGCCATGTCTCTAAAGTCGAACAAGAGCATATAATTCTTTGTCATAAGTAGAATAGTTCAGACTAGGCCCACTCAATTTTTTCGAGAAAAGTATGCAACAGGTTTGCCATCTTGTAATAACACACCTCCTAATCCAATTCCACTAGCATCACATTCAAGCTCAAAAGTCTTATTAAAGTCAGGAAGTTGGAGTAAAGGAGCATGTGTCAACTTATCTTTCAATACCGTGAAGGCTTCTTCTGTATGCGGTACCCCAAACAAAAGGCACATCCTTCTTTGTAAGCTCATTAAGAGGTGCAGCAATGGTGCTAAAGTCTCTCACAAACGCCTATAGAAACCAGCGAGTCCAAGAAAACTCCTCACTTGTGTGACCGTTTTGGGCTGCGGCCAACTCTCAATAGCTTCAATCTTGGCTTTATCAACTTCAATTCCTGTGGAGTAACAACATAGCCAAGAAAAGATACTCGGTCGGTGCAAAAGGTGCACTTCCCAAGGTTACCAAACAAGCGTGCATCACGTAGAGCATTAAAAACAGCACGTAAATGTTCCAAATGTTCTTCCAAAGATTTGCTATAAATCAGTATATCATCAAAGTAAACTACCACAAATCGTCCAATGAAAGCACGTAAAACTTCGTTCATTAATCTCATGAAAGTACTAGGTGCATTAGTTAACCCAAAAGGCATGACTAACCACTCATATAATCCAAACTTAGTTTTAAATGCTGTTTTCCATTCATCTCCCAATTTCATACGAATTTGATGGTATCCACTACATAAATCAACTTTGGAGAATATTGTAGAGCCACTCAATTCATCAAGCATATCATCTAGCCTAGGAATAGGATGACGATAACGAATAGTAATATTATTAATGCCTCTACAATCAACACACATACGCCGACGTACCATCCTTTTTAGGCACTAGTATAATAGGAACAGCACAAGGACTAAGAGATTCGCGTATATAACCTTTGTCGAGCAGCTCACATGCTTGACGCATAATCTCCTTCGTCTCCTCCGGATTGGTACGGTATGGTGCGCGGTTGGGTAGCGATGCACCGGAATTAAGTCAATTTGATGCTCAATCCCTCGAATAGGTGGTAATCCGGTGGCACGTCTTGTGGGAAGACGTCGGCGAACTCCTGCAAAATGTTAGTGGCAGCAGGGGCAAAGAGGAAGGCACGCCCTTGAATGAAAATAATGCCTCTTTGCACACAAAAGCATAGCAAACAGATTTGCTAGAATCTAGCTCATCAATATCAGATTTGGTGGCAAATAAACATGCACTTTCAGTTTAATTTCGAAGCAACATTAGATGGTTTATTATTAGGCTTCATTTGTTGCTCAAATTCTTTTGCCACAATCTGATTTTCACTCTTATTTTTCTCCTGTTTTGCTTTATTAGCTCTATTAATATCATCTTTCAAAATGGAATCAGAGTCATAGGAAGCAAAGTAATATTTTTATCCTTGTGAACAAGAGTATCTTGATTGTTTCTACCATGGTGTACAGAATTTTTATCAAATTGCCATGGTCTACCAAGTAATAAGGAACATGCTTGCATAGGTACCACATCACAATCAACATAATCAGCATATGTAGAGATACTAAAATGCACACGAACAAGACGTGTTACCTTAACCTTGCATTTGTTGTTGAACCATTGGATGTAGTAAGGATGTGGATGTGGTCTTGTGGTGAGAGAAAGCTTCTCCACCATATCCATGCTAGCCAAGTTGTTGCAGCTCCCTCCATCTATGATGATGCGAATAGAACGTTCCTTCACAACTCCCTTTGTATGGAACAAGTTATGTCTCCGATTTTGCTCAGCTTGTGTAACCTGCACACTCAAAACACGTTGAGCAACTAAACATTCATACCGTCAAAGATCTTCAGCAGCCATGTATTGCGTGTCATGATCGTAATCATCTCCACCGTGTTCTTCATGTGTAATAAGAGCCAAAGTCTCTTCATCATAGTCACTAGCGGACTCATACCCACCATCCTCGGTAGCAATCATCACACGCTGAGATTGGCATTCTCTCATAAAATGTCCTCTTCCCTTACAACGACGACAAATAATATCACTTGTGTGCCTGTTGACGCCATGGAAGAAGAAGAGCTCTGTAGGCCAATGGTGTGCTCTTGGCGAGATAGTGGTGGTTGTGCCTACTTTCTTGTATCACGGTTGGAGGTGGAAGCCGACGGAGGTGCGGTGTAGTAGAACGTGTGGAAGTAGATGATGCACGTGGTGTCCATGATGAAGGTCGACCTGCAGAAAAGTTAGTTCGCGCCAACGCCGGGTCGATCCTGCACTTCACGCTCAGCTTTACAAGCAAGATGGAATAATCGAAAGTGATATTATTATAATCCTTGTAGTCTAGAATGGTCTGAATCTCTCTATTTAATCCACCGGAAAACGTGCAAGCATAGCTTCATTCTCCTCAACAATACCACATCTAATCAAGCCAGTTTGTAATTCCTTATAATATTCTTCTACCGAAATTTTTCCTTGTCTTAAGCGCTGCAATTTTTGAAGTAATTCACGTTGATAATATGGTGGAACCCAACGAGTACGCATAGCAGTTTTCAAAGCAGCCCAAGTAGCTGGAACAGGATATAATCTACAATGTTCAGACCACCAAACACATGCAAAGCTAGTGAAAGCACAAACAGCAGCGAGAACACGTCTCTCCTCGGGATATCGTAAACATGTAAATCGTTGTTCAGTTTCTATCTCCCAAGTAAGATTTTTATCAGGAACATTTCTACCATCAATTTGTGGAATATTCATTTTCAGTTTAGGGAGATGGTCATGTTCTCGTACTGAAGGGGAGCCCGAACATTGCCATTATTTGCATGTGGACGACACGGTGGTTGTGGTGCTGGTGGTTGCACGTAGTTACGATGGTGATCAACCTCATCCTCGTAATCTCTCACATAATCATCCTCCCCACCGCAGTGAAGCAGGAGCCACGAAGTATCAACAAAGAAAGCACCAAAGAGCTTGGCCAGCTGAAGAGGGACACGGGAAGCTTCGGCGGAGGCTGTTCCGCGATGTGGAGGTAGTCCTTGTTGTTGTAGCAGAGGTGCGTTAGGTGCCACGGTGGTGGTGGTGGTAGACGCGAGCAATTCATTAAACTTGTTATCGAGCTTTGTTTCGAACGCCTTCTCAATGCCATCTATCTTCTCCATGGCCTCTTCAAATCTATTTAGCACATCTTCCAGCTGCCCACTCATCATTTGTTGAAACTTATCATGTAGCGCTTTGTTTGTCATGTTCTCCCGGTCAGTCTCGTCGGCTTGTGATCCTGCCATGGTTAGCAGCAATAGAAACACACAAGAATATGATTCGACAGACTACTAGGAAGTGGTGGTGGTTGTGTGGTGGGCGATCCTAAATCCGTCAAGCAAATCTCAAATTGCATCAGTTCTTACCCAAAGAAGAAGCGGTGATCGGCAACCGATGTAGTCAAAACTCTCAAAGCTTGGATAGAGCGATTACCGGGGAGAGTCAAGCATACGATGTAGATGTATGTGGAGCTGGGAAGGCTTATAATATGGTAGCAAAAGGGTTGACAATAATCAATTCAGAGATGCAAAGTTGAATAAACGCCAACGACAGATTGTCTTGGTCCTAGGCTAGACCGTGCTAGAGACGCGAGCCTAGAACACTAACAAAATCACGGCTACTGCAAGAAACAACGGAAAAGCACACTCTGGAATTTTTTTTCTCTTTTTTTTTTTGCGCTGCTTTTTTTTTTTGCGCTGCTCTTTTTTTTTTTTGCGAAAAATCACTATAATGGCGAGTGTCTCAAAACTCTTCCGAGGTCAAACTGACAAGATGGGCACGAAAAAAATTTTTTCGACCAAAATTTTTTTTCGCCGCCGGACCCAAAACTGAAACGGGTCAAAAAAACTTTCTATAACGGTTGTTGTCTCAATACGCTTAGAAACACTTAAAAACAGGATAGCCAGAAAATTTTTCGACAAGTGCGTTTTCGGAAAATTTTGGGCCTAAACGGAGGGTGGTTTCCGGACTTTTTTTTTTTTGCGCTGCTTTTTTTTTTGCGCTGCTCTTTTTTTTTTTTGTGGCTTTTTCGTGGACTATAGGTATGAAGAACAGACTCGATCTAAACTACGGAAAACTGTAAAATCTCACCGAGCAACCTGAAAATCTGATACCACTTGATAGAGGCAAAGGTGTCCCGATGTTTCGATGAGATGGTGGCTATCGTTTCCTGTGGGAGTCGACCTTGACAATCCGACTACGAACGTGCGAGACGTCGCGCCTTAGCAATAGCTAAACCAACTTCCGAGGGTTATTGACCACGCCGGAGCACGATCAATCTGACCACGAGGGCCTGTTTCCTGCGAGCAAGCGAAGAACAAGCAAGAAACTGAGATTGCAATCTGAATATTGCGAATATAAGATGAAAACTTTATTGATCAAGGTGGGGTTCGTGGACGCCTTTGTCCGGTCGTTGAACACAAACGAAATGCTGGGTTGCAGCTATGGCGAACTTTTAATCTAAACAAAACCCAAAGTCTAAACGACGCCCTAAGGGCTGTATATATGGAGGAAGAGGAGGGAATTTCGTGGCCCTTGAGGGAGGGGTCCGAAACCATCCCTAACTCTTGTTTCCCCACACATACGGACTCTAAAAACAGCCTATACTTAAGTATTTCGAAATTACATGGGCCTGGCCCAATAATAAGGTGACGCAGCACCTAGAATAGCCTATGGACGAATATTATGAAGTGGCATCTTGTATATTTCTGTCCAAGGCTTCATGCACCCATTATGGTGGCTTCAAAGTCCTGAAATCATCACTTGTAACTCTGTTCTTGTTCCCCTTGCGCATGGCATTATCTCCATGCTTGTTCTTGCTCCAATGTCCATCCTTCTCCAAGCTAGGGCCTTCATTTGTAAGCAAAACAAATGTATCCAATTTAGGCAGCATCATATTCTCATGAACATTAGAATCATTACCAAGAAACGAAAGTACCTGATAATTTAATTGGCGTGCGCGAGCTCTAGTAATTGGTCCAGTATATGTAGCAGTAGGGGCTGTGGGTGTAACAATGGTATTGATGTCCTCATCACTCATGAACATTGGAATCGTTACCAAGAAACGAAAGTACCTGATAATTCAATTGGCGTGCGCGAGCTCTAGTAATTGGTCCAGTATGTATAGCAGCAGGGGCTGTGGGTGTAACAATGGTATTGATGTCCTCATCAAGATCCATTGAGGAACATATTGAACATCTAAAACAAGTGTTGAATGTGCTAAGGACAGAAAAACTATATGCTAACGTTGAGAAGTGCTCTTTTGCACAAACAAGGTTGTTTTTCTTGGCTATGTCGTTTCGGAGACAGGGAATTGAAGTGGATGAATCTAAGGTGGAAGCAATCAAGAATTGGCCAACTCCAATGAATGTAAGCCAAGTGAGAAGTTTTCATGGCCTTGCTGGTTTCTATCGGAGGTTTGTGAAAGATTTTAGTACAATTGCTGCACCTTTGAATGAATTGACAAAGAAAGGAATTCCCTTTAAATGGGTGCACCACAAGAAGAAGCATTTCTTGAGCTTAAGAAACAATTAACTGAAGCACCTTTGCTGATTCTACCTGATTTCACTAAAACTTTTGAGATATAATGTGATGCTAGTGGAATAGGTATTGGAGGTGTGTTAATGCAAGAACGAAAACCAATAGCATATTTTAGTGAGAAGCTGAGTTGTGCACAACTGAATTATTCTGTTTATGATAAGGAGTTGTATGCCTTGGTTAGAGTGCTTGAAACTTGGCAACACTACTTATGGCCTAAAGAGTTTATTGTACATTCTGATCATGAGGCCTTGAAACATTTGAAAGGCCAAGCTAAACTGAATCGTAGGCATGCTAAATGGGTATAATTCATTGAAACTTTCCCATATGTTTTGAAGTATAAGAAAGGAAAGGAAAACATGGTTGCTGATGCTTTGTCCCGTAGGCATGTTCTTTTGACACAATTAGAAGTGAAGGTACTAGGACTTGAGAGCTTAAAACAACTGTATTACCTTGATCATATATTTTCAGAACCATATGCAAAATGTAAAGATGGGAAAGGTTGGGATAAATACCATGTGCATGATGGGTTCCTTTTTAGGGCTAACAAGTTGTGTGTTCCAGATTCGTTGGTTAGGCCTTTGTTGTTGTAGGAACCACATGCAGGAGGATTAATGGGACACTTTGGTCGCGAGAAGACTTATGAGCTGTTGGCTGATCACTTCTATTAGCCAAAGATGAGGAAGGACGTTGAGAGATTTGTGCAGCGATGCATCATAAGCCACAAAGCTAAGTCTAAACTGAACCCCATGGTTTATATACTCCCCTACCTGTTCCAAATGCTCCTTGGGAAGATATTAGCATGGATTTTGTTTTAGGACTGCCTAGGACTAAGAGGGGAGGGATTCAGTTTTGTTGTGGTTGATCGGTTCTCAAAAATGGCACACTTCATTCCGTGCCACAAGAACTGATGCTTCACATGTTGCTGATTTGTTTTTCAGGAAGTTGTTCGCTTGCATGGAATGCCAAGGACTATTGTTTCAGATCGAGATGTGAAGTTCATGAGCTACTTTTGGAAAACATTGTGGGCAAAATTAGGAACCAAGTTGTTGTTTTCAACAACGTGTCACCCCCAAACTGATGGGCAAACAGAGGTAGTGAACTGCATACACTCAGCCTTGTCATGCACAATGATCAAGAAGAATTTGAAGGAGTGGGAAGAGTGTTTGCCGCACGTGGAGTTTGCTTACAATCGGGCAGTTCACTCTACCACAAACATGTGCCCATTTGAGGTGGTATATGGATTCAAACCACTTGCACCAATTGACTTGCTGCCACTTCCATTGCAAGAGAGATGTAACATGGAGGCTTCAAAGTGTGCTGCATATGTGAAGAAGATTCATGAGAAGACCAGAGAAGAGATAGAAAGGAAGTCCAAGAACTATGCTGCTAAGGCAAACAAAAAACGCAAGAATGTGACTTTTGAGCCCGGAGATCTGGTTTGGATACATTTGCGCAAAGATCGGTTCCCAGAGAAGTGCAAATCCAAGCTAATGCCTCGTGGAGATGGACAATTCAAAGTCTTGGCCAAGATCAATGACAATGCTTACAAGATCGAGCTTCCTGAAGACTATGCTGTGAGTCCAACATTCAATGTTGCTGATTTGTCTCCATGCTTCGATCAAGAGGGTCAAGAGTCGAGGACGACTCCTTTTGAAGAGGGAGAGGATGATGAGGACATCCCAGGTTCACCTCGTTTATCATCTTCTCCTGATGATAAAACTCAGCTCTCAAATGAAGCTGCTACAAAGAAGATCTATTTGGGTCCCATGACAAGGAGCCGTGCCAAACAAATAGCACAAGAGGTGAATGCGCTCCTAGCTGATCATAATTCAAATAACCATGAGAACTTTATCTTGCCTAAATCTTGTGTGCTGATTTTACTCGGTACAATGTTGAGGACAACCAACAACTTTCAGCGCATGAAGAAACAAGTTCTGAAGCCCATACAACAAGTTTGAAGAGAACAAGTTTCACCCCTGATGCAAAGCCTGTTTTTGGTGACAAGGCCAACTAGTTATACCTCAAGGAAGAACAACAAGCCATCTCAACAACCTGTTGTTGCATGTGCAGTTCCAGAATTCGTCCTAAGACTTGTTGCATCATGCCACACAAATATATGAGTATCCAGCACGTGTGGGAGTACAAAATGGAGAGCATGTGAAGTCTACTTTTAGGAAAATCAAACGGTGCATCATTTGGAGTTCTGAGTCAAAGGATATGAGAGTTCCAATGCAAGCTGTCCAGGGCATTAATTGCTGTGAGTTTGCTCCTTGACCAGCTGGTTAGCACGAATTTGAGCCCCTCTTTTGGCCTGGTTTCACACCTAAACTAGGAGGGCTATTCCTAGTATAAATACCCCTTCCCCCACTTCAGCCACAACTCTTTGGCAATTTGATTTCAGCATAGGCTAGCTAAGTGCAACCAGAATATTATTTGAGAGTTCACTTCCTGCTTAGCTCTTGTAATCTTGCCTTGTGAGAGGGTAAACTCACTTTGTGATTTTACAACAGCAGCCGTTGAGGCGGCGACCAGTTCGTGCTTCCAACTTCGTGCATGGTTGCGTGGATTAGAACTAAGAGTGTGGTTGGGCGAATACTTGTCGCTGGTTGTTGCATTTGCAATAGTTACCTTCGGTCTCGTCAGGTTGCACTAGTTATCCTTTACCAGACAGCGTTGTTGGTTGGGATCGAGGTTTCCTTCGTACCCTTCAGGTGGCGTTGATTCGCAACATAGAGCAGATCCTCCGTGAAGATTGGGCAACCCCGTATCATCTTCGAACTGTCACTTTCCACATGTGAGACATGGCTACCACCTCATGCATGGACCTTGCATATACTTAGGTACAACCGAGACGACCATGGAGGATCCAAGGACCAAGGCCAAGCATCGATGAGGAGAAGGAAGAAGAAGCAGGAACAAGCTACTGGAAAGCCCGAAACTTCCGGCCTCTGCCCGGAACTTCCGGCCCCCGAACCTTCCGGCCTGCCCGGAACCTCCGGCCCCCGGGAGTCCAGGCCAGCTGATGAGGACATCAATACCATTGTTACACCCACAGCCCCTACTGCTACATATACTGGACCAATTACTAGAGCTCGCGCACGCCAATTAAATTATCAGGTACTTTCGTTTCTTGGTAATGATTCTAATGTTCATGAGAATATGATGCTGCCTAAATTGGATACATTTGTTTTGCTTACAAATGAAGGCCCTAGCTTGGAGAAGGATGGACATTGGAGCAAGAACAAGCATGGAGATAATGCCATGCTAAGGGGAACAAGAACGGAGTTACAAGTGATGATTTCAGGACTTTGAAGCCACCATAATGGGTGCATGAAGCCTTGGACGAAATATACAAGATGCCACTTCATAATATTCGTCCATAGGTTATTCTAGGTGCTGCGTCACCTTATTATTGGGCCAGGCCCATGTAATTTCGAAATACTTAAGTATAGGCTGTTTTTAGAGTCCGTATGTGTGGGGAAACAAGAGTTAGGGATGGTTTCGGACCCTCCTCAAGGGCCACGAAATTCCTCCTCTTCCTCCATATATACAGCCCTTAGGGCGTCGTTTAGACTTTGGGTTTTGTTTAGATTAAAAGTTCGCCATAGCTGCAACTTCACAGCATTTCGCTTTGTGTTCAACGACCAGACAAAGGCGTCACAGAACCCCACCTTGATCAATAAAGCTTTCATCTTATATTCGCAATATCCAGATTGCAATCTCAGTTTCTTGCTTGTTCTTCGTTTGCTCGCAGGAAACAACCCTCGTGGTCGGAGTTGATCGTGCTCCGGCGTGGTCAATAACCTCTCGGAGTTGGTTTAGCGATTGCTAAAGGCGCGGCGTCCTCGACGCTCGTAGTCGGATCGTCAAAGTCGACTTCCTCCAAAGCGAAAACCAACATCTCATCGAAAGACGGGACACCTTTGCCTCTATCAAGTGGTATCAGATTTTCAGGTTGCTCGGTGAGATTTTACAGCTTTTCGTAGATTAGATCGAGTCATTCTTCATACCTAAAAGTCCACGAAAAAGCCACAAAAAAAATTAGGGTTAGTTCATCATATCCGAACCAATCTGAGCCTTTGCATAATCTTTTTAGGGTTTTTGCTTTGTTGAATTTGCGGTTGCATTGTCGCGTCAAGTTGCTGGTCTTAGAGTCTAGTCTTTTAGAGTTTCGAGTTCTGGTCATAAGTTGTCACGCCGCCGCCGCACCATCATCATCGCCTTGCCATCTACCACCATTGCTTATCCGCCACCGCTCTGAATCCATATCCATATACCACCACCGCTACCATATACCACCACCGCTGCCATATATCACCACCATATATCCACCACCAATCCGAGTTCTTCTCATATTAGGTTTGTTTTCGAGATCCATCTAGTTTCCGATTTGTGTTTTCCTTGCCGGAGTAGGTTTCGGAAAAAAAAAAAAGAAGAGTCTGGAAACCACCCTCCGTTTAGGCCCAAAATTTTCCGAAAACGCACTTGTCGAAAAAATTTTACGGCTATCCTGTTTTAAGTGTTTCTAAGTGTATTGAGGCGATCGTCGTTATAGAAAGTTTTTTTTGACCCGTTTCCAGTTTTTGGGTCCGGGCAGTCAAAAAAAAATTGGTCGAAAAAATTTCGTGCCCATCCTGTCAGTTTGACCTGGGAAGAGTTTTGAGACACTCGCCATTATAGTGATTTTTCGCAAAAAAAAAAAAAAAAGAGCAGCGCAAAAAAAAAAAGCATAGCAAAAAAAAAAAAGAGCGAAAAAAATTCCAGAGTGTGCTTTTCCGTTGTTTCCGTGCAGCAGCCGTGATTTTGTTAGTGTTCTAGGCTCGCGTCTCTAGCACGGTCTAGCCTAGGACCAAAGACAAAGTCGTTGAGCGTTTATTCAACTTTGCATCTCTGAATTGATTATTGCTGTACCTTTTTGCTACCATATTATAAGCCTTCCCAGCTCCACATACATCTACATCGTGCGTTTTGACTCTCCCTGGTAATCGCTCTATCCAAGCTTTGAGAGTTTTGACTACATCGGTTGCCGATCACCGCTTTCTTCTTTGGGTAAGAATGGTAAGAATTTGAGATTTGCTTGTGGTTGTAGATTGTCCACCACACCACCACCACCACTTCCTAGTAGTCTGTCGAATCATATTCTTGTGTGTTTCTATTGCTGCTAACCATGGCAGGATCACAAGCCGACGAGACTGACTGGGAGAACATGACAAACAAAGCGCTACATGATAAGTTTCAACAAATGATGAGTGGGCAGGTGGACGATGTGCTAAATAGATTTGAAGAGGCCATGGAGAAGATAGATGGCATTGAGAAGGCGTTCGAAACAAAGCTCGATAACAAGTTTAATGAATTGCTCGCGCGTCTACCACCACCACCACCGGCTGCACCTAACGCACCTCTACAACAACATGGACTACCTCCACATCGTGAAACAGCCCTCCGCCGAGCTTCCGTGTCCCTCTTCAGCCTGGCCAAGCTCTTTGGTGCTCTTGTTGATATACTGTGGCTCCTGCTGCTGCGGTGGGGAGGATGATTATGTAAGAGCTTACGAGGAGGAGGTTGATCAACATCAGAACTACGTGCAACCACCGGCACCACAACCACCAGGTCGTCCCACATGCAAATAATGGCAATGTTCGGGCTCCCCTTGATGCGAGATCATGACCATCTCCCTAAACTGAAATTGAATATTCCACCATTTGAGGGTAGATATGTTCTGATATATATCTTACTTGGGAGTTAGAAACTGAACAACGATTTACATGTTTACAATATCACGAGGAGAGACGTGTTCTGCTGCTTGTTTGTGCTTTCACTAGCTTTGCATGTGTTTGGTGGTCTGAACATTGTAGATTATATCCTGTTCCAGCTACTTGGGCTGCTTTGAAAACTGCTATGCGTATCGTTGGGTTCCACCATATTATCAGCGTGAATTACTTCAAAAATTGCAGCGCTTAAGACAAGGAAAAAATTCGGTGAAAGAATATTATCAGGAATTACAAACTGGTTTGATTAGATGTGGTATTGTTGAGGAGAATGAAGCTATGCTTGCACGTTTTACGGGTGGATTAAATAGAGAGATTCAGACCATTCTAGACTACAAGGATTATAATAATATCACTCGATTATTCCATCTTGCTTGTAAAGCTGAACGTGAAGTGCAGGATCGACGGTGCCTTGGCGGCGGACTAACTTTTCTCGCAGGTCGACCTTCCTCATTGGACACCACGTGCATCATCTACTTCCACACGTTCTACTACACGGCACCTCCGTCGGCTGCCACCTCCAACCGTGATACAAGAAAGCAGGCACAACCACCACTATCTGCCAAGAGTACACTGCCGGGCCTACCACAGAGCTCTTCTTCTTCCATGGCGTCCAACAGGGCACACAAGTGATATTATTTGTAAATCGTTGTAAGGGAAGAGGACATTTCTTGAGAGAATGCCAATCTCAGCGTGTGATGATTGCTACCGAGGATGGTGGGTATGAGTGCGCTAGTGACTATGATGAAGAGACTTTGGCTCTTATTACACATGAAGAACACGGTGGAGATGATTACGATCTTGAGACGCAATACATGGCTCTTGAAGATCTTTGACGGTATGAATGTTTAGTTGCTCAACGTGTTTTGAGTGTGCAGGTTACACAAGCTGAGCAAAATCAGAGGCATAACTTGTTCCATACAAAGGGAGTTGTGAAGGAGCGTTCTATTAGCGTCATCATAGATGGAGGGAGCTGCAACAACTTGGCTAGCATGGATATGGTGGAGAAGCTTTCTCTCACCACAAGACCACATCCACATCCTTACTACATCCAATGGTTCAACAACAGCGGCAAGGTTAAGGTAACACGTCTTTGTTCGGGTGCATTTTAGTATCTCTACATATGCTGATTATGTTGATTGTGATGTGGTACCTATGCAAGCATGTTCCTTATTACTTGGTAGACCATGGCAATTTGATAAAAATTCTGTACACCATGGTAGAAACAATCAGTATACTCTTGTTCACAAGGATAAAAATATTACTTTGCTTCCTATGACTCCTGATTCCATTTGAAAGATGATATTAATAGAGCTAATAAAGCAAAACAGGAGAAAAATAAGAGTGAAAATCAGATTTTGGCAAAAGAATTTGAGCAACAAATGAAGCCTAATAATAAACCATCTAATGTTGCTTCGAAATTAAACTGAAAAGTACATGTTTATTTGCCACCAAATCTGATATTGATGAGCTAGATTCTAGCAAATCTGTTTGCTATGCTTTTGTGTGCAAAGAGGCATTATTTTCATTCGAGGACGTGCCTTCCTCTTTGCCCCCTCTTTGTCACTAACATTTTGCAGAGTTCACGGCGTCTTCCCACAAGGCGTGCCACGGGATTACCACCTATTCGAGGGATTGAGCATCAAATTGACTTAATTCGGTTGCATCGCTACCCAACCGTGCACCATACCGTACCAATCCGAGGAGGAGGCGAAGGAGATTATGCGTCAAGTACAGGAGCTGCTCGACAAAGGTTATATACGCGAATCTCTTTAGTCCTTGTGCTGTTCCTATTATACTAGTGCCTAAAAAGGATGGTACGTCGGCGTATGTGTGTTGATTGTAGAGGCATTAATAATATTACTATTCGTTATCGTCATCCTATTCCTAGGCTAGATGATATGCTTGATGAATTGAGTGGCTCTACAATATTCTCCAAAGTTGATTTGCGTAGTGGATACCATCAAATTCGTATGAAATTAGGAGATGAATGGAAAACAGCATTTAAAACTAAGTTTGGATTATATGAGTGGTTAGTCATGCCTTTTGGGTTAACTAATGCACCTAGTACTTTCATGAGATTAATGAACGAAGTTTTACGTGCTTTCATCGGACGATTTGTGGTAGTTTACTTTGATGATATACTGATTTATAGCAAATCTTTGGAAGAACATTTGGAACATTTACGTGCTGTTTTTAATGCTCTACGTGATGCACGTTTGTTTGGTAACCTTGGGAAGTGCACCTTTTGCACCGTAGAGTATCTTTTCTTGGCTATGTTGTTACTCCACGAGGAATTGAAGTTGATAAAGCCAAGATTGAAGCTATTGAGAGTTGGCCGCAGCCCAAAACTGTCACACAAGTGAGGAGTTTTCTTGGACTCATTTGGTTTCTATAGGCGTTTTGTGAGAGACTTTAGCACCATTGCTGCACCTCTCAATGAGCTTACAAAGAAGGATGTGCCTTTTGTTTGGGGTACCGCATACGGAAGAAGCCTTCACGGTATTGAAAGATAAGTTGACACATGCTCCTTTACTCCAACTTCCTGACTTTAATAAGACTTTTGAGCTTGAATGTGATGCTAGTGGAATTGGATTAGGAGGTGTGTTATTACAAGATGGCAAACCTGTTGCATACTTTTACGAAAAATTGAGTGGGCCTAGTCTGAACTATTCTACTTATGACAAAGAATTATATGCTCTTGTTAGGACTTTAGAGACATGGCAACATTATTTATGGCCCAAAGAATTTGTTATACATTACGATCATGAATCTTTGAAACATATTAAAAGTCAAGCTAAACTGAATCGTAGACATGCTAAATGGGTTGAATTCATTGAGACTTTCCCTTATGTCATTAAACACAAGAAGGGTAAAGAAAATGTTATTCTTTGATGCTTTGTCTCGTCGATATACTATGCTTTCACAACTTGACTTCAAAATATTTGGTTTGGAGACCATCAAAGATCAATATGTGCATGATGCTGATTTTAAAGATGTAATGCAGAATTGTAAAGAGGGAAGAACATGGAACAAGTTCGTTATTAATGATGGTTTTGTGTTCGTGCTAACAAGCTATGCATTCCTGCTAGCTCTATTAGTCTTTTGTTGTTGCGGGAGGCATGGAGGAGGATTAATGGGACACTTTGGGCGTGAAGAAGGCGGAGGATATACTTGCTACACATTTCTTTTGGCCAAAGATGAGCGGGATGTTGAGCGTTTTGTAGCTCGCTGCACTACATGTCAAAAAGCTAAGTCACGACTCAATCCTCATGGTTTATATATGCCTTTGCACGTGCCTAGTGTTCCTTGGGAGGATATATCTATGGACTTTGTTTTAGGTTTACCTCGAACAAAGAAGGGAGGATAGCATATTTGTTGTCGTGGATAGATTCTCGAAAATGGCACACTTTATACCATGTCATAAAAGCGGCGATGATCTTTGTTAATGTTGCTGATTTGTTCTTTTCGTGAAATTATTCGCTTGCATGGTGTGCCAAATACTATTGTTTCAGATCGTGATACTAAATTTCTTAGCCACTTTTGGAGATGTTTATGGGCTAAGTTGGGGACTAAACTGCTTTTTAGTACTACTTGTCACCCCAAAGCGATGGACAAACTGAAGTAGTCGATAGAACATTGTCTACTATGCTTAGGGCTGTTTTGAAGAATAATAAGAAAATGTGGGAAGAATGCTTGCCTCATATTGAATTTGCTTATAATCGTTCATTGCATTCTACTACTAAGATGTGCCCTTTTGAAATTGTGTATGGCTTCCTACCTCGTGCACCTATTGATTTGTTGCATCTTCCATCTTCGGATAATGTTAATTTTGATGCTAAAGTACGTCTTGAATTGATTTTAAAAATGCATGAGATAACTAAGGAAAACATTGAGCGTATGAATACTAAATATAAGCGTCTTTGGAGATAAGGGTAGAAAACATGTTGTCTTTGCACTGGAGATCTTGTTTGGTTACATTTAACGTAAGGATAGGTTTCCTAGTTTGCATAAATCAAAGCTAATGCCACGTCTTGATGGTCCATTTAAGGTGTTAGAGAAAATAAATGATAATGCATATAAACTTGAGCTACCTGCAGATTTTGGGGTTAGTCCCACTTTTTAACATTGCAGATTTGAAGCCTTATTTGGGTGAGGAATATGAGCTTAAAATCGGGGGCGACTTCATTTCAAGAAGGGGAGGATGATGAGGACATCAATACCATTATTACACCCACAGCCCCTCTACTGCTACATATCTTTGGACCAATTACTAGAGCTCGCGCCGCGCCAATTAAATTATCAGGTACTTTAGTTTCTTGGTAATGATTCTAATGTTCATGAGAATATGATGCTGCCTAAATTGGATACATTTGTTTTGCTTACAAATGAAGGCCCTAGCTTGGAGAAGGATGGACATTGGAGCAAGAACAAGCATGGAGATAATGCCATGCTAAGAGAACAAACGGAGTTACAAGTGATGATTTCGGGACTTTGAAGCCACCATAATGGGTGCATGAAGCCTTGGACGAAATATACAAGATGCCACTTCATAATATTCGTCCATAGGTTATTCTAGGTGCTGCGTCACCTTATTATTGGGCCAGGCCCATGTAATTTCGAAATACTTAAGTATAGGCTGTTTTAGAGTCCGTATGTGTGGGGAAACAAGAGTTAGGGATGGTTTGGACCCCTCCCTCAAGGGCCACGAAATTCCCTCCTCTTCCTCCATATATACAGCCCTTAGGGCGTCGTTTAGACTTTGGGTTTTGTTTAGATTAAAAGTTACGCCATAGCTGCAACTTCCGTGCCGTTTGTGTTCAACGACCGGACAAAGGCGTCCACGAACCCCACCTTGATCAATAAAGCTTTCATCTTATATTAGCAATATCCAGTTGCAATCTCGGTTTCTTGCTTGTTCTTCGTTTGCTCGCGAGGAAAGCAGACCCTCGTGGTCAGGTTGATCGTGCTCGGCGTGGTCGATAACCTCTCGGAGTTGGTTTAGCGATTGCTAAGAAGCGGCGATCCTACATACGTTAAGTAGTCGGATCGTCAAAATCGACTTCCTCCAAAAGCGAAAACCAACATCTCAGCCGAAGCCAGGACACCTTTGCCTCTATCACCGGCCCGAAGCGGCCAACTCTCTGGATGGCAGGAACCTGCCGGAACTTAGGGCGGAACTTCCGGCCTGCCTGCGTGCAAAGACTCGGGCCGAAGCCCATGTAACTCTTTCCCACTTACCCCTTCGTGGCTTTGATAGAGGCAAAGGTGTCCCGATATTTCGATGAGATGGTGGCTATCGTTTCTGTGGGAGTCGACCTTGACGATCCGACTACGTGCGTCGCAATGGCGCCTTAGCAATCGCTAAACCAACTTCGAGGTTATTGACCGCGAGAACACGATCAACTGACCACGAGGGCCTGTTTCCTGCGAGCAAGCGAAGAACAAGCAAGAAACTAAGATTGCAATCTGGATATTGCGAATAAAGAAGAAAGCTTTATTAATGAAGGTGGGGTTACGAGGCGCCCAGATGCAGTGGATTGAACACAAAGCGAAATGCAGAAGTTACGACTATGGCGAACTTTTGATCTAAACAAAACCCAAAGTCTAAGCAGCGCCCTAAGGGCTGTATATATGGAGAAAGAGGAGAATTTCGTGGCCCTTGAGGGAGGGTCGAGCAAACCAACCTAACTCTTGTTCCCCACACATACGGAACTCCTAAAAACAGCCTACACTTAAGTATTTCGAAATTACATGGGCCTGGCCCAATAATAAGAGTGACCTTAACACCTAGAATAGCCTATGGACGAATATTATGAAGTGGCATCTTGTATATTTTCGTCCAAAGGCCTCATGCTACGCATTAGGGTGGCTTCAAAGTCCGGAATCATCACTTGTAACTTCGTTCTTGTTCCCCTACGCAAGCGTGCCAACATCTCCATGCTTGAACTTGCTCCAAGGTTCATCTTTCTTGTCCATGAGTAGGCCCTTCATTTGTAAGCAAAACAAATGTATCCAATTTAAAGCAGCATCATATTCTCATGAACATTGGAATCGTTACCAAGAAAGCGAAAGTACTGATAATTCGAATTGGGCGTGCATGCAAAGCTCTAGTAATTGGTCAGTTATGTATAGCAGCAGGTTCTGTGGGTGTAACAATGGTATTGATGTCCTAATCATCCTCCCCTTCTTGAAATGAAATTAGTCCTCGACGAAAACTCATCTTCCTCACCCAAATAAGAGCTTCAAATCTGCAATGTTAAAGTGGGACTAACCCCAAAATCTGCCGGGCAGCTCAAGTTTATATGCATTATCATTTATTTTCTCTAACACCTTAAATGGACCATCAGCACGTGGCATTAGCTTTGATTGCGCCAAATTAGAAACCTATCCTTACGCAAAATGTAACCAAACAAGATCTCCAGTGCAAAGACAACATATTTTCTACCCTTATCTCCGGCAAGTTTATATTTAGCATTCATAAACAATGTTTTCCTTAGTTAACTAATGCATTTTAAAAATCAATTTCAGCATGTTCTTTAGCATCAAAAAATTAACCTTCTCCAGAAGATGGGAAGAAGCGACAAATCAATAGGTGCACGGTAGGAAGCCATACACAATAATTTCAAAAAGGGCACATCTTAGTAGTAGAAGATGCAATGAGCGATTATAAGCAAATTCAATATGAGGCAAACATTCTTCCCACATTTCTTATTATTCTTCAAAACAGCCCTAAGCATAGTAGACAATGTTCTATTGACTACTTCGGTTTGTCCCATCGGTTTGGGGAGTGACAAGTAGTACTAAAAAGCAGTTTAGTCCCCAACTTAGCCCATAAACATCTCCAAAAGTGGCTAAGAAATTTTAGTATCACGATCTGAAACAATAGTATTTGGCACACCATACAAGCGAATAATTTCCCGCGAAAGAACAAATCGGCAACATTATGAGCATCATCGCTTTTATGATATGGTATAAAGTGTGCCATTTTAGAGAACTCTATCCACGACAACAAATATCTATCCTCCTTCTTTGTTCGAGGTAAACCTAAAAACAAAAGTCCATAGATATATATCCTCCCAAGGAACACTAGGTGCAGGCAAAGGCATATATAAACCACGAGGATTGAGTAAATGACTTAGCTTTTTGACATGTGGTGCAGCGAGCAACAAAAGCAGCTCAACATCCGTCTCATCTTTGGCCCCGAAAAGAAATGTGTAGCAAGTATGTCCTCCATCTTCTTCACGCCAAAGTGTCCATTAATCCTCCTCCATGCGCCTCACTGCAACAAAAACCGAAACGAGAGCTAGCGAGGGGAATGCATAGCTTGTGTAGCACGGAACACAAAACCATCCCCTTAATAACGAACTTGTTCATGTTCTTCCTTCTTTACAATTCTGCATTACATCTTTAAAATCAGCATCATGCACATATTAGATACTTTGATGGTCTCCAGAACCAAATATTTTTGAAGTGAAGTTGTGAAAGCATAGTATAGCGACGAGACAAAGCATCGACAATAACATTTTCTTTACCCTTCTTGTGTTTAATGACATAAGGGAAGAGTCTCAATGAATTCAACCCATTTAGCATGTCTACTATTCAGTTTAGCTTGACTTTTAATATGTTTCAAAGATTCATGATCCAGAATGTTATAACAAATTCTTTGGGCCATAAATAATGTTGCCATGTCTCTAAAAGTCCGAACAAGAGCATATAATTCTTTGTCATAAGTAGAATAGTTCAGACTAGGCCCACTCAATTTTTCAGAAAAATTATGCAGGTTTGCCATCTTGTAATAACACACCTCTAATCCAATTCCACTAGCATCACATTTCAAGCTTAAAAGTCTTATTAAAAGTCGGAAGTTGGAGTAAAAGGAGCATGTGTCAACTTATCTCTTTTCAATACCGTGAAGGCTTCTTCCTGTGCGGTTTACCCCAAACAAAAGGCACATCCTTCTTTGTAGAAGTTCATTGAGAGGTGCAGCAATGGTGCTTTAAAGTCTCTCACAAAAGCGCCTTTATATAGAAACCAGCGAGTCCAAGAAAACTCCTCCACTTGTGTAGCTGACCCGTAGTTTGGAGCTCGCGGCCAACTCTCAATAGCTTCAATCTTGGCTTTATCAACTTCAATTCCACACTGTTGGTGTAACAACATAGCCAAGAAAAAGATACTCGGTCGATTAGGTGCAAAGGGTGCACTTCCCAAGGTTACGCAAACAAAAGCGTGCATCACGTGAGAGCATTAAAAACAACACGTAAATGTTCCAAATGTTCTTCCAAAAGATTTGCTTATAAATCGAGTATATCATCAAAATAGACTACCACAAATGCGTCCAATGAAAGCATACGTATTAAACTTACGATTCATTAGTCTCATGAAAGTACTAGGTGCATTTAGATTAACCCAAAAGGCATGACTAACCACTCATTATAAACCAAACTTAGTTTTTAAATGCTGTTTCCATTCATCTCCCAATTTCATCACGAATTTGATGGTAGCATCCACTCACATAAAATCAACTTTGGAGAATATTGTAGAGGCCACTCAATTCATCAAGCATATCCATCTAGCCTTAGGAATAGGGATGGCCGATAATGAATAGTAATATTATTAATGCCTCTACAATCAACACACTTTTTACCTCTGGCAGCGACGTTACCACCCTTTTTAGGCACTAGTATAATAGGAACAACACAAGGTTATTAAGAGATTCACGATATATAACCTTTGTCGAGCCCAGCTCCACGTACTTGGCGCATAATCTCCTTACGTCCTCCTCTGGATTGAGTACGGAAATTTTATGGGTGCCGCCGGTTGGATGTGCGATGCACGGGAATTAAGTCAATTTTGATGCTCAATCCACTCGAATGGGTGAAAAGCGTAATCCACGGTGCAGAGCGATCTTGTGGGAAAGGCGTCGGTGAACTCACCTGCAAAATGTTGAAGAGTGATCAGCAGGGGGAGCAAGAGGAAGGCTGCGATCCTCGAGGAATGAAAATAATGCCTCTTTTGCACACACAAAAGCATAGCAAACAGATTTGCTAGAATCCTAGCTCCTCAATACTCAGATTTGGTGGCAAGTAAAGCATGCACTTTTAGAGTTTAATTTAGGAAGCAACATTAAGATGGTTTATTATTAGGCTTCATTTGGTGCCTGCCAAATTCTTTTGCCACAATCTGATTTCCACTCTATATTTTTCTCCTGTTTTTTGCTTTATTAGCTCTATTAATATCATCTTTCAAAATTGAATCCAAGGAGTGCATAGGAAGCAAAGTAATATTTTTATCCTTGTGAACAGAGTTATACTGATTGTTTCTACCATGGTGTACAGAATTTTATCAAAATTGCCATGGTCTACCAAGTAATAAGGAACATGCTTGCATAGGTACCACATCACAATCAACATAATCAGCATATGTAGAGATACTAAAATACACACCTGAGCGATGCGTGTTACCTGTAACCTTCTTGCATTTGTTGTTGAACCATTGGATGTAGTAGAGGATGTGGATGTGGTCTTGTGGTGAGAAAGCTTCTCCACCATATCCATGTGCTAAGCCAAGAAATTGTTGCAGCTCCCTCCATCTATGATGTGTGAATAGAGCGTTCCTTCACAACTCCCTTTGTATGGAACAAGTTATGCCTCGATTTTGCTCGACTTGTGCTTAACCTACACACTTTTCGAAAACACGTTGAAGCAACTAAACATTCATACTGTCGGCACATCTTATACGCAGCCATGTATTCGCGTCTCATGATCAGAATCATCTCCACCATGTTCTTCATGTGTAATAAGAGCCAAGAATCCTCTTCATCATAGTCCTTTAGCGGACTCATACCCACCATCCTCAGTAGCTTAATCATGCCTGCGCTGAGATTGGCATTCTCTACGGCAAATGTCTCCCTCTTCCCTTACAACTGACGACAAATAATATCACTTGTGTGCCCCTGTTGGCGCCATGGAAGAAGAAGGAAGCTTTGTGTGAGCCAGAGCCCAGCCGGTGTGCGGCTCTTGGCCCGAGATAGTTGGTGGTTGTGCCTGCCTTTCTTGTATCCGCGGTTGGAGGTGGCAGCCGGCGGAGTCTTGCGGTGTAGTAAGAGCGTGTGGGAAGTAGATGATGCACGTGGTGTCCATGATGAAGGTCGAGCCCTGCGAGAAAAGTTAGTCAGCATGGCACTGTAGATCCACACGCACTTCACGTTCTGGCTTTACAAGCAAGATGGAATAATCCGAGTGATATTAGTAATAATCATATGTTGGTCTAGAATGGTCCTGAATCTCTCTATTCAATCCACCCGGAAAAGCGTGCAAGCGCGGCTTCATTCTCCTCAACAATACCACATCCTAATCAAGCCAGTTTGTAATTCCTGATAATATTCTTCTACCGAATTTTTTCCTTGTCTTAAGCACTGCAATTTTTGAAGTAATTCACGTTGATAATATGGTGGAACCCAGCAGTACGCATAGCAGTTTTCAAAGCAGCCCAAAGTAAGCTGGAACAGGATATAATCTACAATGTTCGAGACCACCAAACAAATGCAAAGGCTAGTGAGAAAGCACCAAACAAGCAAGCGGGAACACGTCTCTCCTCGGGATATTGTAAACATGTAAATGAATTGTTCAGTTTCTAACTCCCAAGTAAGATATATATAGGGAACATATCTACCCTCAAATGGTGGAATATTCAACTTCAATTTAGGGAGATGGTCATGATCTCGTACTGAGGGAGCCCTATTTGCCATTATTTGCATGTGGGACGACCGGGTGGTTGTGGTGCTGGTGGTTTGTGGTGCTGAGTGGTTGCGCGTAGTTCTGAAGTTGATCAACCTCATCCTCGTGCTCTCACCAATCATCCTCCCCACATCGACAGCGGGGAGCCACGGAAGTATCAGCAATGACACCCGACAGCTTGGCCGGAGCTGAAGAGGGACCACGGCTAAACTCGTGAGGAGGGCTGCCAGCGATGTGGAGGTAATCGTTGTTGTTGTTGTAGAGGTGCATTAGGGTGCAGCCGGTGGTGAGTAGTGGTAGTGAGCGATTCATTAAACTTGTTATCCGAGCTTTGTTTGAGCGCCTTCTCAATACCATCCTATCTTATAATGGCCTCTTCAAGTCTATTTAGGGTATCTTCCACCTGCCCACTCATCATTTATTTAGGCTTATCATGTGGCGCTTTGTTTGTCATGTTCTCCCGGTCGGTCTCAAATCGGCTTGTGATCACGCCATGGTTAGCAGCAATAGAAACACACAAGAATATGATTCGACCAGACTACTAGGAAGGAGTAATTGGTGGTGATGTGGTGGGCGATCCTAAATCCGTCGAAGCAAATCTCAAATTCTTACCAGTTCTTACCCAGCGGCGGTGATCGGCCATAGATGTAGTCAGCTTTCTCAAAGCTTGGATAGAGCGATTACCGG